>CAJPVJ010000207.1:0-32267 GCA_905397405.1 Oppiella nova
CCCACTCCACTCCCATTTCATTATTTTACAATCAGTTAAGTATTCACTATATTCAGTGACATTGTATTCATTTTATACACAATTTTTTGTTTCTCAAATAACATAATTATTATATAATAATGCGGTTAATAATAGATTAGCAAAAAACAATTTTATAATTATATTAATAAGTCTCTAGTTTTTGAAAATAATTTAAATCCTCTTAATATACAGTAGATAACTATGTGTTTGAATAGTTTTTGAGGTTTCCACTAATGATTTTGAAGGTTTGTAATACAATATTCAAAATCAAATATTTTAAGCATTCACTCTATATTAAGTATAATAAAGGGTTACCTAACATTCAATTTTAAGTTTTAAAGGTATTTATTAAAATAAAAATATACATTTTTTTGTTAACAATTATAATGTAGTGAATAACATAAATAAAATCGTTGTTCAATTTTTTATTATTTTAAAATTTATTTTTATACTTTGTAATTAATTTTTTACAAGCGAATTTAAAAATGTGGTCACTAGGTGTATTGATATGTCACTGGACCTATGCCAATATTACCGTTTGATTGCAGTGTGTGTGTGTGTGTGTGTATGAGAGAGAGAGAGAGAGAGAGAAATAATTTTAAGCAAAAAAATAATTTTATATAAAAATAAAAGATAAATAAAATAATAATAAATAAAAATTGTAGAGTAGTTATCGGGATAGTAAGAGAAACAAGAAGTTAAGTACATTAACGACCGGTATTTATGCTATACAATCGTTTCAAATATATTTTTCTCAATCGATTTCCAGTCCATTCAAAAGCAATTTCTGATTATTTTATTCACTATTGAATGGCGAGAGAGAGAGAGAGAGAGAGAGAGAGAGAGAGAGAGCCTAAACTAGTGGTGTTGTGGCACCGGTTGATAGTATGCACCGATTGAGGTGATAGACAGGTATATCTCTTCGCAAACCTCTAATACTATCACTTAAATTGATTGAACAAAAAAGGTGTTAAAAAATGTTGATTTGATTTGATAAAACTTTGATTTTTATTTTGCGATAATCACATAATGATTGAGAAGTGTTTTTTCCTAATTCTGAGGTTTTATGTGTGAAATGTTTTTTATGCGAAAATTTTTTCACTCAATCAATAGCTATTCAAAAAATATATTCACTATTTATTTATTTGCTTTGATTTTTAAGAGTCATTTGTGTTGAGAGAAAATGTTATTAAAAGGATTCACTATTTATTTAATCGACAAATGAATTACGAAAAGAAGTTTTAATTTTGCAATTTTTATTTTGTTTCAAAAACTCTTTTATCTCTCAAGTGTATTAAAAATCTTATTAAAAGTTATTTCTATTACATCTTAAACTCATTTTTTATATGAACAAAATTTTGTTATCATAAATGCGGAAAAGTCTCTCTCTCTCTCTCTCTCTCTCTCTCTCTCTCTCTCTCGCCATTCAATAGTGAATAAAATAATCAGAAATTGCTTTTGAATGGACTGGAAATCGATTGAGAAAAATATATTTGAAACGATTTTTTCTCCGTATAACTAAAAATACATTTGAAGTGAAATAATAATAACAAATAAAATGCTAAACAATAGACTAATAGTAATACACAATAAAACACATTAAATTCTCGCTATAATGAACGGATGGATGCATTGGTGTATTACAATATTAGCACATATAGAGTGTACGAAATGAAAAATAAATTCGGGCACTATTTAGAGGTGAATTGTATATTGAATTTGGACTACAAAATAATGTAACAAAAAGGCTTAAGATAATAGTAATAATCATAACAATAAATATATTAGAGTGAACAAAATGATTGAACGGAAAAAAGTGATTGAATTGAACACAAAAATTAAAGTCTCTTTTCATAGACACAATCGAATCGATCAAATCAATAGTATATCCAATAATTTTATATGACTTCCCCTCGAAATATTACCTCAAAATATATATAATGTATTGAATGTCAAGGTTTCGCTCTATGACTGGTTTTATAGTGTAATTAGTTTTTGTAAAAATATACCGTAAAGTGTACACTAATTACAGTAATGTCTTCCGATTAGAGGCTCAGACACGCCGATAGGCCGACCAATAAGAGCCGACCAGTGATCTGAAAATAAATTTTAAAAATTATATTACAATTAGTGTTTTAAGCAAAAAACAATTTTTGTTGTCTGTTTGACATACCTCTGGTTATTGTTATATAATCACTGTTTATTAGTTCCCTATTGTTTGGCAAAAATCATATATAATTTGTAAGAATCATTGCTTCGATTGATTGCCATATAATGTAAGCAAAAAACTTTATACAACTTTTTTATCGCCTTATTTGACATAACATTTCCGAAATATACCAGAAGTGGGGATTTCATCCATATGGAGGGGTTTCATACGATTCAGTCAACCATACCATTAGACATCACATTTTAAAAACTCGTATGAAAAGTATAAATGTTTTCATACATTATGATTGTCGTATAGTGTAGTTACCGTAGTTTGACTTAAAATGCAAATATATAATGAATTGCAGTTTTTATGAATATTCATTACAATATATTTTTACATATTTAATTAATCTATATAGATTCTAGAATATAGATAGTACTTTTGATAATTTACAAAAATTTATGATAGTTTTTGATAGTTTGTTATAATTTTCTACATAATAATAAATTACCGAGAGTACACTGTACAAATAAGTTAACAAAATTGAATGAATAAGAAGCTTATTATGAAAGAATTTCTTAGTATTATTTTATTATGAAATTTTGTAAACTATTTTATTTTTTGTTATACTTATTCTCTATTTTACTATTTTTGATGAAATGTTAATACATTTTTTGTGCTAAAAATCTTATTTTTTGTTTACCATAAAAACTAAATAAACTGCTCTCGAAATAAGAAATTTTATTTTTAACAATACAATTGATTTCTTATTTTAAAAAGTTTTTCTTTTTTTTGTATTATATTTTGACCACAAAATGAAACTTTACTATTAACTAAACTCTAATAAAAAATTTAATTTTAAATATAAAACAAATTAATGTGAATTCTTAATTAACTTCTAATAGCATCATTATAATCAAGACACTTTTTCATTAACAAAATAATTAGCAAATAAAATTTTGTTTTTATTGATTAATTAAAATCTTCGGAAAAATATAATTAAAATGTGTTTTTATGTACGAAATCAAAATGTGAGCAAAAATCACATTTTAATTATAAAGAGTTTTCAAGAGTTTAAAACCACTTTTGATTGACTTGTTTTTGTTTACCTGTCGATTGAGATTATAATTAATTTTATGAATGAACCGTGAATGAGTGAGCAAGGTCATTACCCCGAATAATTGATGTGAATTTTTAAACAATTATTATCGATTGTTATGACAATTCATTAACTAATATACTTCCGACTAGTTTGGTGTGAATTATAATTTAGGTAACAAATAATTATATTAATACAATAATACATCAAAATTTTAAAAAATATTTAACTTGCTGATTAAAAATTATAAAGAGTTATAAAAGAGTTATTAATTAAATTATATGGAAATCATATTACCATACATTTTACCAAGTACAACTGATTAAAAGCAAATTTAATAGACTTATACAGTATGTATAGAAAGTTTCTATTGCAATATATTTTTATGTTAATTATGAATAAATTAAAATATAATTTTTTAATATAAAATTAATCGTGAAATTTATTGAAATATTTAGCTAAATATGAAAATAATTAGATATTCTGTATTTTTTTAATTTTAAACTAAATCTTAAAACTAAAACTTGTAAAAAGTTTATAACAAAAGTTTGTTACAGTCTTAACAGCGCTTTCTATCGTTTCGTATTTATAACACATTTTACATTACAATATCTCAACATTATCTGTGGCATTAAAACTCGTTTTTAAATTCATATTAACTTTTATTCACAAAGTTTTATTCATTTAAAAAAGTAAGCTAGATCAAAATTATATATTACACCAGTGAAAAATGAAAATAAATTCATTGAGAAAAGGTTATGTGATATATGAATAGCTCTCAACTGTAAGGAATAGCGTATAAATAGTGATGCAATGATAGCATTGAATGCAGTCTTGCACTCAAAAGTCACACCAAATGTAAACACATTTTAATCACAATTCAATCAATTGTTTGTCAAATGAATGCAAACTTTAACTCATTTTAACACAAATTTCTTATGTCTTAAAGGGATTGCAGACAATCAACATCACAATCATTGGACTCATTGGATCCGCTCAAGAGTTGGCCAATATTGACACCTATGATGACCACCGAAGACAGCAAAGTATTCATACGGTTCTTATGTGTCTTCGGCGACACTCAGGGATCAGATGTCATATACGTTACCAAAGATGACCTCTGCTTTGGTTACGGATCTAATCGTCGCGGATGTCTTGGACTGAGTCGATGGGACGAAGACATCGAGAGTCCAGTACTGAACGACACGTTATCTCACATCCAATTACGAGGAATATCTTACGGTCGGAATCACTGCATAGGACTCACAGTCAATGGTAACCTCTACTCATGGGGTGACAACACGAGGGGACAGTTGGGCACCGGTTCCAGAGATGAAGCCATAGCTACCCCTCAATTCATTCAGGCGTTACGATTCAAACGCATTCAGGACGTGGTCTGCGGGTCGGAGCATACGTTGGCGCTGACCACCAATGGACAGGTGTATGGCTGGGGCTGTAATTGGTTCGGACAGACCGGCTCCGGGATGAGAGGCCATCGGTTCCATTCGATGCCGAAGTGTATAGAGTTTGGGTACAACGTGATCGTCAGTCTCTCGTGCGGTACCCATCACTCAGTGGCACTCACACAGAGGGGACAGGTGTTCGTGTGGGGCCGTAATGATAGGGGACAGTTGGGGCACAACCCCTACACCAAAGACATGGTATTTCAGCCGGACCTCATGTCTGGCCTCTATAACAGATGGTTCTCTAAAGCCGTTTGCGGACCAAATCTGACGCTATTGATGTCCACCGATGGCTATGTCTACGCGTTGACCAAACAGAGTGGCAACGAAGCGGTCATTACAGTCATCGAAGAAATCAAATTTAAAGACATCTTGTCTTTTAGAGACAACCATCTGTCAGTTTGTGTCACAAAAGACAATAAGAAAATATTGTTGGGTTTTTCACAGCAAAACCAACTGACACTCGAAGAAGTCAATGAACCGTCGAATCAGCTCTCGATTTACGACATTTATCTGAAGTGCACGCAAACTATCAAAACATTCACAACCGTTGTCTTTAAGGAGACCACCGATGGTGTGATCTGTTCGGGTAATACCCAACCGACTGATGCGAGTGATGATATGCAAACGACTCAACCGACAGATGATAATAGGGGACAATTGGACACCACTTTTGTTTCACTATTGGACACAGAAAGTAGTGCTACGGCTGATGAGGAAGAGTCACCACTCAATATGATTGCCGACACAAACGTGAAGATATCTGAGAGACAACTGATTAGACATATTCACCACTCGTTCGGCAATAGAGAGACCGCAGACTTGAAGTTTATTATTGACGATCAAATGATTTGGTGCCACAAGAAGTTTCTGGAGATCCGATGTCCTATACTATGGAAACGAGTCGAAGAGAATTTGAATAAAAAGTTTGCGAATGAGTTCGACATCAATGTCTATCCTTACGAAGAGTTCAACACATTTATCGCATACCTCTATGGATATGAACCGCAAGTGATTAATGAAGAATTTCTGCGAATTGCCTATATTTATGGCGAAGATATACAGAACACTATCGGTGGCAGTGATTCATCGAATAGATCTGAGTCTATGGTGTCCAACAGTGCCGAAGATAGCGGTCACAACACTGGATCTCGTTCTTTGGGAGTGGAGTTGAGTATTGCATCCACTCCTCGAATGCCTATTCTTACGTCTGGAAGTCTATTGTTGAGGCACTTCGAGAATCTGTTCAATAATCCAAACGATTTCGATCTCATATTTGTCTTCAAATCGATGTCAATATTTGGTCACAGATTTGTGATCAGCAGAAGAAACTGGAAGTTCTGGACTAAATGCAGTTCACGATTGGATCCAAACAATAACAAGATCCGAGTGAAGGTTGATCACTATGAAGCCATGTATGCATTCCTCCAGTTCTTGTATGGAATCATACCTCAAATTAATGACCACATCTGTGGCCAATTGTCTCGTATGTCTGACATTTATGGCGAACAAGAACTCAAAGACATCTGCACTCAACACAACCTGTCGATTGAATTGCGTTGAAATTTAAATTATTAATTAATTTTAATAATTATTAATCATTTGGTTTTTAAATTGTAACCCAAATATCAATTTATGCGATAATTACCGCATTTTGAAATCATTTTGTCAAACAATTTATAAGTTTATGACAGAACTAATCATTAACTTAAATGCCATTTATAAAAATCATTTTAACCCTCAATTTCCCGGTGTTTTATGTTTGCCACACATTTATCATTCAATTAAACCTTTATAAAAATTTTTGAATTCTATGTATAGTTTAAAGCAAATCAATTATAATAATAATTCATTATTTGGTTTAATGTTTTGTTCATTCAATTCACGTCTCATTTGAAATAAACACAAAATTAATGAAAAATTTTCTTAAAATTTTATAAAAGTAGAAGAATTTGATTATCAATGGATGTGACCATCATTTCGATCAAATGATCTAATCATTAGTAGGTTTGACACGAAAGTCTTCAGCAATGATATGAGAAATTCATTGGAGTTTATGATAACATTTTGTGTCCAAATGTGGCGCCAATTGTAGCCTTATTTGAACCAATCAGTGATTTTTGTTGTCTTAAAGTATGACTCAATTTGCAGACAATCAGTGCTTTCATTGAGTCATTCAATGCTTACAGACAGACAGTGACGCTAATGACGCAAACCATGGATCAGTTGCCGGTCATCAAAGACTTCCTTCCAATACAGCAATTGATGGCCAATCAGACACTCAAGCAGTCCATCCGATTGTTGTGTGTCTTCGGTTCAGAAGCTGAGAGCCGTTTTGAAGTGATATTCGCCACAAACGACGACGAAGTGTATGGCTTTGGACTGAACTTCTTTGGCCGATTGGGTGTCGGTGTGGACACCCAACACATCCGGGAACCGATGCTTAACACAGTGCTCACCGGCAAAGGACTCGTCAACTTGTGGTACGGCTATGGCTTCTGTGTGGGACTGACACGCGATGGTCAGTGTTATTCATGGGGTGATAACAAGTTTGGACAGTTAGGCATCGGTACCAAAAAGAGCCACAATAGCCCTCAACTGATCCGAGAGCTCAAGAATGTGGTGGACGTCGCGTGCGGTAGTGATCACACATTAGCCCTCACAAGCGACGGACATGTGTTTAGCTTCGGTACCAACAAATCGGGGCAATTGGGGAACCGGTCGTACATAAAGTCACTGAATCCAAGCCGAGTGCCAATCAGTGATACGATCACATCGGTATCCTGTGGTAAAGCCCATTGCGTGGCTCTCAGCGACTCGGGACGGGTGTGGTTGTGGGGTATGAATGAATTCGGACAGTTAGGTCGCGACCCGGAAGTGGACAATAGGGGCCCAAAGAATAGGCCCTTTTCTAACGACCCGACACTCCTGACGGGCGGCCCAGTGATTGCCAAAGCCCTGTGCGGACCCAATAATACACTACTTCTGTCACTCGATGGACACATGTATGCGTTCGGCGAAAACATTTACGGCCAGATCGGGAACGGCTCCCGAAACCCGCAGTACAAACCCATTCGGATCTGTAATGACATGTGTTTTAGAGATATTTACACTCATTATGACTATCGCATGGCTATCGCTGTGTCCACTGATGACACGTATTACGTTTGGGGACATCCTATCAGTGGGAAAGGGTTTGTGTGCACTCCTCATCCCATACCCGAGTCGGTGGCCACTCATACTGCTTATGATATTTACGCCAAGTATTCAAGACTTGCCATAACTTTTAAGACAATTGTCTTTAATAATGGAAACAATAGTTTCGATGCAAAGACCCTATCCATTGCTGACAATACAATTGCTGTGAATGGCATGGCTTTGAATCCAATTGACGTCAATTTGATAGACTTTGAAGAGCCAATTGAAGACGCCTTCAAGATAGCCATGGATTTGAGTACTAATGTCGATGTCTTTGACTTTAATTATTTAAGAAGTGAATCAATTAAGAGCTGTTCCACTGATTCGAATGACTCCATTGGAACCATTAGAGACAATACTGCAGAGAATAAACCAATGAATGAGTTCTCGAAGAATTTGCTAAAGGCTTTCGACAATCAATATGAGTGTGATTTGGTCTTCAGATTCAACGGTAAATCTATTTATTGTCACAAAACTGTTCTGAAGATACGAAACCAAAAGTTTTATCAAAAATGTTTGGAAATGTTGTCAGAAAATGACACAAACGATAATGAGATCCATATTAAGAGCTATTCTTATGAATGTTTCTATGCATTCCTGCAGTTCTTGTATGGAATGGTTCCAGAAATCAATGATAATAACAGAAGAGATGTCTTAAAGTTGTCCACAAATTTTGACGAACCCTTACTGCAGGAGATGTGTGGACAGGGATTGGATGAAGAAGTGGTGATCGACTTATCAAATATCTGTGGTCTCTATGAGAGAGCAGTGGACGAGAATTGCGTTGATTTGAAGGAGTCTTGCGTTGAATTCGCGAGAAACCACTGGAAAGACATCATCAAATCGGATGCCTTCCAAGCAATGTCTGCACACATGAGCCACCGATTAATGCAACACATATTGCATTAGTTTATTGAACCCCTATTTAAAATATTTGTACTTTTCTCACATGACATAACTATTTTTATAACCAATTTCACCACTAATTACCATAAATGACATAAACATTGTTCACTGATTTTGTTTATTTACCGGTAATATTGAAAATAGTCATTTCAATAGTTTCTGTTTTCTAATCATTACTTGAATATAATTTTGCGTTTTTTGAATTAAAAATTTTTTGCGTCCAAATTATAGTGTAATTTATTTTTCTAAACATAATTTAAGTGTTGCAGGAACTGGGGATTTGCGTTTATATTGTTGATATTAAATACCCTTGTCAAATTATGTTTTACGGTACTTTACTACAGTATTGATATCTTAGACTTATAATGAAAATTATGAGAAACTAAAGGTATTTTTGAATGACAGCATTGCAGTGAAGTGAATGCCATAACACAAGGGGTTGTCATTTGACTCAATGAGTGACTGAATGACTGGAAAACTCATTGAAAGCATTGAATTGTGTGAAGAGATAAGAGATTTGATTGCATTTTACAGACAATCAGTCATTCAATCAAACAATCAGTCAATCAATGGATCAGTTCGTTGTCATCAAGACATTCAACTCTTTGAAGCCATTGATGGCCAAAGAGAGGGTTAAGAAGTCATTGAGACTGTTGTGTGTCTTTGGATTCAACGGCGAAGAAGTGATTTTCGCCACCAATGAGGACAACGTTTACGGCTGTGGACACAACCAGTTTGGATGTCTTGGATTAGGTGTCGACACCCAATACATATCGGTTCCCAAATTCAATCTACACCTCAGCGGCAAACGATTGGCTAATATCTACTGCGGGTTCGGGCACTGCATAGGAGTGACCGCCGATGGGAAGTGCTTCTCATGGGGTGATAATAAGTACGGCTCGTTAGGCATCGGGACTATCGACGACTCCAATGTCCCACAACTGGTCCACGGATTGCAGAACAAGCGAGTGGTGGACGTCGCCTGTGGTAACAGCCATACGATAGCACTGACCAGCGATGGACACGTGTATGGCTTCGGCCGTAACCTCTTTGGTCAGTTGGGGACCGAGTCGTTCGCGTCGTGTCATTACGCCTGTCCACTGACGGCTCTGAACGACGTGCGGGTGATGTCTGTATCGTGCGGTCGGAACCACTCGCTGGCGCTCACAGACACCGGACGGCTGTATGTCTGGGGACTCAATATTAGGGGACAATTGGGTCGCAATCCGGACGAAGACATAATTGCGGGGCAATTGATGCCACAATGCAATACACCTCAAGAGTTGAAACTGAGCCGCACTTTGGTCATCAAGAAAGCCATCTGTGGTCCCGACAATACAGTGCTGTTGACCACCGATGGACACGTGTATGCATTCGGAGATAATAGTCACGATGCAATACACCTCAAGAGTTGAAACTGAGCCGCACTTTGGTCATCAAGAAAGCCATCTGTGGTCCCGACAATACAGTGCTGTTGACCACCGATGGACACGTGTATGCATTCGGAGATAATAGTCACGGACAGATTGGCAATGGATTGAAAACTAATCAAAACACACCACTTCTTGTCGCTAAGGATATCCGATTCAAAGATATTTATTGCTCGCACTTCCAGAGTCTAGTGATCGGTGTGTCCGTCGACCACAAGTACTACATTTGGGGCTCTTCTGCGATAGGAAAGCGTTTCTCAAAGCCTTATCCGACACCAGAACTAATGGCCACTCATTCTGTTTATGATATTTTTGTCATTTATTCTGCAATTGAGTTCACTTTTGAGACCATTATCTTCAACAGAAATATGGATTCAATGAATGATAACATTGATGTGAAGGACAATCAAAAAGAGCTATACTTTGAAAATAAAGTTAGCGATCACTTCAGAAACCTTAATATAGGAAGTGATGAAACGGTTTTCGATTCTAAGCACAAGAATTGTGATAAAAAACAACATAACTCTGGAACCGATGACTCAAAGGCTTTGGATATAATGAGAGCCAATGAAGAGTTGTTTCCAATGAAAGTCTTCCGAAAGTATTTGTTAAACCTTTTCGACAATCACTCGGATTTTGATTTGGTTTTCAAATTCAACGATAAAAGCATTAATTGTCACAAAACTCTCCTTCAGATACGGAACAAAGAGTTTTGGCAAAAATGTTGTCAAATGTTGTCTAAAAATGACTCGATTTGTGAAATTCAAATCAAATCCTATTCTTATGAGGCGTTCTATGCATTCCTGCAGTTCTTGTATGGACTCAAACCAGAGATTAATTCCAATAACAAAAGGGAAGTCTCAAAGTTGGCCACTGTTTACAGTGAACCCATTCTTCTGGAGATGTGTGGACACGGATTGGATGACGAAGTGGTGATAGAGTTGTCTAACATTTGTAGTCTCTATGAGAAGGCAGTGAACGAGAGTTCACTGGATTTTGAGAAGAGTTGCATTGAATTCGCGAAATTGAATTTCAGAGACATTTGTCAATCGGATGCCTTCCACGCGATGCCTGAATACCTGTCCAAACAGTTAATGAAATCAATCATTGAGTGAGAGTTTAACTACAGTTCCTGTGACTGAATTATAAAATTTGTAAAGTTTGATAAATTTATTATGTTAAACCTATTAATTAATATACAATAAAATAATTGCATTTGTAATTAAATTTAATTGTTATTTTGTATATTTATTCTTGAAATTACTGTAATAACACTTTTGAGATATAAATATTTAAATAAATTTAAATAAAGTCGATGACACCATGTATTCATTGATTTACTGTATATTTCCAATTGTGTAGTGTTTGTGAAACCAATGACTCATTCATTGAAAGCATTGTTTGCATCGAAAGAGTCACTCATTTGAAGACAATCTTTGCTTTCATTCATTGATTCAGTGCTCAAACGGATCGCCAAATGATGATTGAATCCATGGAATTTCTGACATTACAGCCATTGATGACTAACCTATCTCTCAAGAACTCCATACGACTCTTAAGTGTCTTCAGTTATAACGGTGCGGATGTGATATTTGCCACAAATGAAGACAAAGTGTATGGCTTTGGAGATAATCTTTGGGGGCGTTTAGGGGTTGGCGTGAATGGGAAGGTATCCCAACCTATGCTTAACCACACGCTTACCGGCAAACGAGTGATGGATGTGTTGTACGGANGGTATCCCAACCTATGCTTAACCACACGCTTACCGGCAAACGAGTGATGGATGTGTTGTACGGATACTCCTTCTGTATGGCACTGACCAGAGAGGGACAGGTCTTCGGGTGGGGAGAGAATACTTACGGACAGTTGGGTTGCGATATAAACCTCGACTCCAATACACCGAAACTGATCCATGGGTTGAGTGACAAGAAAGTGAAGGACATATCGTGTGGTAATACCCATACACTTGTGCTGACCCGTGAGGGACGGGTGTATGGGTTCGGTCGCAACGATTGGGACAATTGGGGGACAATAGTCTCGTTGACCGCTTGACACCAGTGGCCATACATTTACCACAAGAACTAACGTTTGTTTCGATCTCTTGCGGGAAAAACCATTCGTTAGCCCTCACAGACACCGGACGGGTATATTTGTGGGGGTATAGCGGGTTCGGACAGTTGGGTCGACCCATGGATGTGAATATAAGTGGAAGTGTTAAGCCTTTTGTCAATAAACCGGAACAACTGATTAGTTTGAATGATGTGATGATAACCAAAGGCCTGTGCGGGACAAACAATACACTCTTACTGTCCAGTGATGGACACATGTATTCATTCGGTTGCAGTCAGAATGGACAGGTAGGCAACGGTTCCCGAAACCCACAGACAACCCCTGTCCGTATTGGAGGAGATGTGAGATTCAAAGATATTTACACTGAATATACGTTTGGAATGGGAATCGGTATGTCTGTCAATGACATCTACTATGTGTGGGGCTATCAGTGCCCGGTGTTAACCACCAGAACTAAAAAACCGACATTTGTTTTAACGCCAAAACCCATACCCGAGTCATTGACCACTCATACTATTTATGACATTTACGCCAAATATACCGGTAATTGCAGAACGTTTAAGACAATAGTCTTCAATACTACCATTAATAATGAGTTAAATGTGAAGAATTTGAATTGCATTGGAAATAGTGGTATGAATTCGAGTCAAATTGACTTTAAAGATAATAAAACAGTTGATAATAAGAAGACACCGATGTTTGGAAACCATAATTATACTCAAAATAAGAGTCATTTAAAAACTTAATTTTCTTTCATTTCAGACGACATGACAGACGAAGACTTAATTCCTTTGATTGAGTTCTCAAAGCATTTGTCGAAAGCTTTTAACAATCAATCGGATTATGATTTGGTTTTCAAATTCAATGATAAATCTATTTATTGCCATAAATTTATTCTTAACAAACGAAACGAAGAGTTTTACGAGAAATCAATGGATCAGTTGATGAAGAATTTCGATACTTACCACCAATCGTCTCATGAGATTTATATCAAACGCTATTCTTATGAGAGTTTTTATGCATTCATAGGATTCCTGTACGGAATTAATCCAGAAATCAATTACAGTAACAGAAGTGATGTCTCAAAGTTGGCCAAACATTACGGCGAACCCATTCTTCAGGAAATGTGTGGACAGGGAGTGAGTGAAGAAGTGGTGATAGAGTTGTCTAATGTCTGTAATCTTTACGAAAAGGCAGTCAATGAAGGTTTGGATGAATTTGGAGAAGAGTTGCGTTTTATTCGCGAAAAATCATTTTCAAGACATTTGTGAATCGGATTCATGTCTGATGTCTAAACAGATGTCCAAACGTTTAATGCGATCACTATTTGTTTGAATGAAAATTATTGCTTTCATTCATATGATAATACCCAATTGAAAAAATAATTAATTTCTGAGATTTGTATCAAAAATATTGTATTTGCCATAATTTACTAATTATAATAAAGTTAATTATTATGTTAATTGCAATTATATTTAATTTATTCATATTATCCATCATTTAATCGGTAGAGAAGTCACTGAATGTGAGGACTGGATGTCAGAGGAATACATCGTGTACTGTATTATCATAATCAATAAATCGTAACATTATTTGTGAACAGTTTTTATTATTATTGCAATTTTCTACCATTTTTGTTGTGTTTTTTGCATCCATTGGATCCACTCTTCACAACAAAACTCTTGAGATATCATCCAAACAATGACCGAATCAATCAGTGATAGCAACACTTTCAGCAAAAGGTGTCACGTCTTGAATGACGACATCTTAGGCTTAATATTCGCTGAGTTATCAGTGAAACAGTTGTTAAGACTCGAGATGGTTTGTCACCAATTCATGGATTGTGTCTCAAACCAACTCCAGAGGAAGACTGCGCTGAGTATCGGATACTATAGTAGCAGTCATTCTGGCGATGATATGAGTGAACCATTTGTTCGCAAAGACACCCCTAATGAAGACAACAACTATTGTTTTGATTTGATGGCAAACACTGAGATCTTGGACCCAATACTCAGGAAGTTCTCAAACATAAAGTCATTATATTTGTCGACAATTCGCGTCAATATGAAGACAATGGAAGTGATTGTCAGTCGATGTCCACAATTACAACACATACGGCTCTATGGGATTGGAGTTGATTGCGAAGAGAGACAAGACATTAGACTCAATGACTGCAACAAATGTGTCTACAATTGTCTGCAATGTTTGACACAATTACCACAACTCAAGAGCTTAGCGGTGGACACAAGAAGATTGAGAAATGTTATGATTGATAAACAGTCGAGAGGTCGCAGTCGTGGCAACCAATTAATCGGACCGACACTCTTCGCACAGACACTCAATCTCTTCAGTGATAGTCTCGATGTCTTACAACTGTTATCCTTCGCTGACGTCCAAGAATTGGCCGACTTTTGTGTGGATTGTATTGCGAGGAGAATGGAGTCCACGAAGTCATTCACACTTCGACTCAATCGCCGATTCTGTGAGCGATTTAGCCGTGAATTGGGATTAATGAATGTCTCGATTCCCCACTTCTTCCACATCGAAGCCGTTGATTATCCTTCGGGTCCACACGTTCTCCCCATTCCTCTACCGTTGTGTCAATCATTTGCGGATCAATCCATTGGCTGATTGTTTAAGACATTAATCATACCGTAATCTCATTCTTAAGGATTTAGTATTTGATCCCATTTTCTGTTTTAATATTACTATTGATTTGTTTTTACGAATTCATTGCTATTTATGGCAACAAAACCTATTTTTGTATTCATTTTGTGTTTTAATTGCTTTTAATGTTTGATTAATAAATGAAATTAACATTATTTGTCAAATGTTTGTTCAATTAAAACTTGTGTTAAAAATACATTCAAATAAATTGTGACAATAAAGACAGGTTTTATTGAAAGCTTTTATTAGGGAAACGCATTACAATTGCATAGAGGGGTGGGAAAAGGGGTCATAAAATTGCTATTTTGAGTGCCGTAATTGAATTGTGGTTCATGTTTACGGAAATCATCAAAACGATTGTCAAACTGTGTTATCAATGAATGGATGAGTAATAAGAATTGATGAGAATTAAACAAAAAGTTATTATGTTTTGAGATATCAAACCAAATATTGAACAAATAATGACAAAACATGGATATCATAAAAGCCATTAATCTATTGATTTATAAGTCAACTGAAGGAATGACTGAGAGAACAACCTCATAACAAAAGGGTGAGACGGGTGCGGGTCTATTGACCTAAAAACCAATTGACCTAAACTTAAATAACTTAATGACCAGTAGGTAAATATACCTGATGACCAGTGTAAAATATTCCCCTTGACCTAACCTAACCTTACCTATCCTTACAATGGTCAAAAGTCTATTGGTCATTAAGTTATTTAAGTTTAGGTCAATTGGTTTTTAGGTCAATTTGCCAGTTCCCGGGTGAGACGCATTCTGGTCGACCTCCACGTGGTTGTCTTGTGTAATGCTAATTGACCAGAAAATTGTTTTAATTTATGAATTTTACCATATTTTAACTTTCCGCGCAATTTCCTATATTCCAGGAATATTGTCAAAAAATATTAGATTATCGATTCCTTATTTTCTACATTCAAATCTCTAATTGACCATAAGTAGTTATCAGCTAGAAGTGTCTGATATACCTTTCACAAATATAGTTACATTTGTTTGGTCGTTTATAGGTTAAAAAGTGCATGTTATTTTAAAATATGGTTTACTACAGGCTTAATGACAAACGATTAGCCCATAAACGACCAAACAAATGTAACTATATTTGTGAAAGGTATATCGGACACTTCTAGCTCATAACTGACCATAAGTGCTGTATTTCCATTCTCAAAGTTGTGTGTATACCGTAATACTGTATCATACGCGCTGTATATGAGGAGTATCTGTCATTTTATTCAATTATTTTGGGTAATTATTAACTATGATCATCATGGTTTAAGTTAATTCAATAATATCACCTTGTAAGAGAATATGAATAACTTTTATAATAAACATAATTCAATATCAAACATCATCACAATCTAGTTTATATTTTATTTTTAATCCTTTTATTAAAACTTTTACAATATAACACATAATGTATCATATCTACAAGTTCATTTTTATGATCATTTAAAATAGTGTATTTTCTAAATTGTAATTAATTAACCTTGATTAATTGGTTAAGAATTTAATTGCTTACTTAATCTCATGTCTATTAATTTTAAGGTATGATTCAAATACAAAATTATTTTCTATAGAAATAAAGTGCAAAAACTGTAATAAGATAACAGTATTTATGAATGACTCGTGTGTCAGTCAGTGATGAATGAAAAGTTCAGACGATTTGTGGCATTGAGTTGACTGTGAGTGCACTGAATGTGTGAACGCTTTGATTGGCTGTCGAGACACAAGTCATTCAAACATCCATTTCATCACTCGTTTCATCTTCACATCACTTCATTGAGTCCATTGAGTCCATGGCAGCGATGGTCACTCCGGACATGGAGGCAGACATGAGTGGCAAACCACGCGTCGAGTCTCCGGACGCACTCTTCGTGATCAAAGGGTTCCCAATCCTGAAGCCAGTGATGACGAGTCCGGCGCTGAAGAAGTCGTTGCGTCTGTTGTGTGTCTTCGGCTACAACGGGACGGAAGTGTTGTATCAGACGGTCGACGACGAGGTGTACGGCGTGGGGAACAACCGGTTCGGGTGTCTGGGCGTTGGGGTCGACGGTGTGGTCACTGAACCCAAACTGAACGCAACGCTCAGCGGCCGCCGAGTGGTCGACATCTACAACGGCTTCGGACACTGTCTGGCGCTCACCGCCGATGGCCGGGTGTGGGGTTGGGGTGAGAATGACTTTGGCCAGTGCGGGGTCGGCCACTACCGCAACACCAATACGCCGGCGCCCGTCGCACGACTGGCCAACTCGCGAGTGGTGCGCCTGAGTTGCGGCAATCGGCACACAATGGCGCTGACCATCGATGGCCACGTCTACGCCTGGGGTCGCAATACGTTCGGCCAGTGCGGCGACAACACCGTGTGCTGGAGGGCCGGACCCGTGCGGGTGGACATCGGTGTGCCGGTGGTGTCGATGTCGTGCGGCAAATGCCACTCAATAGCGCTGTCGTGTGCGGGCGTGCCGTACGTGTGGGGTCTCAACGACTTCGGACAGTTGGGTCGCCATCGCGAGCGAGACCTCCACCCGGATAAGGACCGCGCGTTCGCCCCCAAGCCGTCACCCATTCACGGCTTTGACGGCATTCGTGTGGTTAAAGCCCTGTGCGGTCCGAACCACACGTTTCTCTTGACAGACAAGGGATGCCTCTATGGGTTCGGTCTGAACGAGACGGGACAGGTAGGGAACAGGAGTTTCAGCAACCAGTGGACACCCGTCCGCATCGATAAGAACATTAAGTTCCGGGATGTTGTCGTCAATTACGACAATAACCTGTCGATCGCCATCTCATGCGCCGGACGTATCTATTGCTGGGGTTTCAAGAGGTTGTGCTCACCCGTCAAGATGTCTGAGTCGGTGTCCAACTACACAATCTTCGACGTCTACGCCAAGTATTCCGGCATTAATAAGACATACGAGTCCATCATTTTTAGCCAATCAGTCAATGACTCCAAGAATCAGAAGACTAAAGAGAACACGACATCCATCGCAACCACTAATGGTATCACTTTTGGATCAAATTGTTTGCCATCTAATAGCGGAAGACATGGTAACTCTTCGGCCGATTCAGGCTTTTATAACTCGGATGAGGGATGCGATCAGTCGTCGATCCACTCGAGCCATCCGTCGACTGCGAGCCCACAGACCACTCAACAGACTGTCAATCCCTTGAAGCGAGTGAATGGTTGTCCGGCGCCTAAGAATGGCGCTCAGAGTCGACGCAAATACCGGAACCGAAAGCCAAAACAATCGAAAGCACCGGCAGTTCCCGCGAGTCCTGTGAGTCCTATTAGCGGTCATATGAATCCGACACAACCGTCGAGTCCTAGCACTTCGTCGCCGTACAGGACTGTCACCAAAACGGGATACGACATGACTGTAAGGACGAGACCACAGCCCCTCCAACCGACCGAAACTCAAGTGTTTGACCGCAAGTGTGACACTGATTACGACCTGAGGCTGGCGTTCGCCGACAAATCCATATATTGTCACAAATCCTTTCTAAAGCACCGAAACGCCAAGTTTTGGGCCAATTGTGAGACCCATTTGTTGCAAAGCCAGGGGTGCGCCCAATTGGGTGTCATTTACATCAAGACCTACACCTTCGAGGCGTTCAACACATTCATCGCCTACTTGTATGGCATTCAGCCGGTGATCAACTGTCAGACGTACGCCCAGTTGGCGAAGTTGGCCGCCCTGTTCGACGAGCCCCCTCTCGCCCACTACTGCCGCCAATGTCTGCCCCGACTGCTGACGTTGGCCACCATCTGCGCCCTCTATAAGAGTTCCATTGACTACGGGGTCACCGAACTGGAGCGGGAGTGCGTGGAGTTCGCCGCCAGTAATTCGGTGATAATGTCGTCGTATCCGCAGTTCCTGGCGATGACGGGACAGATGTATAGACGACTCCTGGACGCCACGCTCAGCATCTGATCCCTTCATTCATATAACAATCACTGCAGACAAACATTAAGCGAATCTGATGTCCAAAATGTCCAAAAGATGACATTTGTATTGAACGGCTCTTTATTCCTTGTTTTTCCCATTATTTTTCAAAACTTTTGTTTTTTCAAAAGCTCGAGGACTACTGTACCGTATGTTTGTCTATATTCCTCACTTTCGGCTCAATATTTGAGTTCAAAACACGTTTTTTAATTTGTTCTTAAAATTCTCGGCATTTTTTCTTATGATTTCATGTGTTTATGCATTTCTCTCTCAATTTTCATGTGTTTATGTATTTATAATATTTGTTTATTAAAATGTTAATAAATGTTTTTCAAATCAAAAATGGATTTTATTTTTAATTACAAGTAACGTACAAAGGGTTTGAATTAAAATTCATATTTTAAAAATTATCAGTAATTATAAGTAATTTTCTATTACAGTAATTATGGTATACTGATTAACTATAACAATCAATGGTAACTTAATTTTATTTCATGTATTCAAGTGATATATTAATTAACACTAATTCATTCATTCATTTACGGTATATATTAGATATGTTTTAATTTGAGTAATTTGTAGTATAGTCTATTGTACCGGTAATATATTTATCAATTATTTGTAGACTTCAAGCATAAAGCGTTTGGAGAGGTATTGAGGCAATGAGTGAAATGTATCCGATTTAATGATTTCAATCAAATTGTTTGAATTCAATGCGAATTCAATGCAACGCTTTTCCAAATCAAACAAATCATCCTTAACTGCCTTTTCATAGAGACTGCAAAAGTTGGACAAATCAATGGTCACCTCATCTGCCGATGCCTGTCCTCCCACTTCCTCCTCCTCTACCACTGCGTCGCCGCACATCTCCAGAAGTACGGGTTCGCCATAGAGTGCGGCCAACTTCGTGACATCGCTTTTGTTACTACCATTGATGTCGGGTTGCAGTCCATACAAGAACTGTATGAACGCATAGTATGCCTCATATGAATGGCTTTTGATGCGAATCAACGCATTGTCCATAACATTGGAATTGTTAAACAAATAGTTGTCACAAATATCCCAAAACTTCTTGTTTCTGATCCGAAGTATAGTTTTGTGACAATAAATCATTTCGTGTTCAAAGAGAAACACTAAATCATAATTCGACCGATTGTTGAAAGCATAGGATAAGTGGCGGTTAAACACATCCATAGGACTCATGTCGAGGGACCTGTTGCTGGCCATCATTGAGCTATTGAATGGATTGGTTGTTGAATCGCTTTCGTGTCCGGAATCGTTGCCATCTGTGGCGCCATTGTATGGATTCAAGTGGTTATTTCGAGCGACACTGCAATGTTTGGGGACATTGCCATTGACCTCCTGATTGCCATTGACCTCCTCATTGAAGACAATAGTCTTATACGTGCGAAAACTACCCGAATATTTGACATAAGCATCAAATATGGAGTACTCCGGGGGCTGTATGTCTGCCACAGAAGGTCTCATAATCTTGCGGTTATAATAAGGATAACCCCAGACATAGAACTTATCGTTAGTGCCGACAGCGATGACCAGATTGTTGTCATAAGTGGTGACAATGTCTTTGAGTTTGCCTTTGCCTGAGTTGATCAGTACAGGCGCCCACTGTGTGTCGAGTGTGCCGTTGCCTATCTGTCCCCAATCATTGTGTCCACAGGCGTACAGAAGTCCATCGACGGTAAGAAACATTGTAGTGTTTGGCCCGCAAACGGCTCTCTTCATGACAGTCGACTCAAAGCCACGAATCAGTTCCGGACGGTTAGAGAGGGCGCGCTCTTTGCCGAGCCTGAGGTCGTTGTCTCGATGGCGACCCAACTGTCCGAAGTCGTTGAGTCCCCACACGTATAGGATTCCCGACTCCGTGACCGCCAATGAGTGACATTTGCCACAAGATATGGACGCAATCTTCTCGTTGCAGACGTGCACTCTTGTGGGCGACACTCGCCAGCAATAGGTCTGATCCCCGACCGCACCAAACGTATTGCGTCCCCAACCGAACAACAGGCCATCGGTGGTCAGCGCCAGTGTGTGTCGATTACCACAAGCGATGTCCGCCACCCGTGACAGCGTTGTGATGAGTGTGGGCGTGGATGTGGTGTCAAAAGTGCCCAGACCCAACTGGCCGAAGTCGTTCTCACCCCACGCGTACACCTGTCCACTGGGGGTCAGCGCCAGACAGTGACCGAACCCGTAGAAGACATTCACCACGTGTTTGCCGGTCAGCGCCGGACTCAGTGTGGGCTCCGGTATGTGCTTCTCGTCGCTGCAGACACCGAGACATCCGTACCGATTGTCTCCGTAGCCGTAGTACTGGTCATCGGTGGTCACGTATATCACGGCTGAACCCCTTTCGCCGAATATCGCCAGAAGCCGAAGCGATGTCTTCGCCAATGGATTAGTCATCACTGGCTTCAAGACTTTCAATGCGTTGACAACTTTGAGGTCATCGATGGACGCGATGTTTGTCTGCATTTCGATGTCGTATCTGATGTCCTCTTAATTGTGTTTACGATTCACTCAATTGTCTCACAATTTGTGTCACGTTTTGCACTTCGAGTCAAAGCTTTCACATTCAGACTGAATGTGACATTCAGTTCAGTCAAACACAACATGTCATTGCAGTCAGTGTTCACTCAATGCAAGCACTGCTCTCTTGTGCACACATTTTGCACTCAATTTCAAGTTCAATCAATTGTAGACTAGAATTCAATTGAAAATTTGGGTCAAATTTAATTTCACCATGATAGTCATGGCATGATAGTTACAATTTAACATTACCCTGATAATGTTTCTTATTTATAAATTAAATATATTTATATTTCACATAAAGTAATGACTCAAATTGTGCTCTCATTTAATATTGCAACCCAAAAGTTAATTAGAAATATTGTCCCAGTTTATATTGAATGCTTTATTAGGTAATTAACCGTAAAGTTGTCATTAAATTATTAAATAGAAAAACAGCAAAATTATCAATTTATAGATTACAATCAACATTAGGAATACAAACAAAGTTATAATAACATAAAGAAACATCAATATTGACGACAATTATCAAGAATTTCAAGTATAATGTGATTGTATGAGTCGTTTGGACAGGTATTCAGGCATCGCGTGGAAGGCATCGGATTGACAAATGTCTCTGAAATTCAATTTCGCGAATTCAACGCAACTCTTCTCCAAATCCAGTGAACTCTCATTCACTGCCTTCTCATAGAGACTACAGAAGTTTGATAAGTCGATCACCACTTTATCACTCAATCCCTGTCCACACATCTCCAGAAGAATGGGTTCGCGATAACAAGTGGCCAGAAGTAAGACATCACTTCTGTTGTCGGAATTGATTTCTGGTTTCATTCCATACAAGAACTGAACGAATACTTTGAACGCCTCATAAGAATAGCCATTAATTACAATTTCATTATTCGGTGACTTATTTTGAAACAAATATTTGTCACAAATATTCCACAATTTCTTGTTACGAATCTTAAGTATAGATTTGTGACAATAGATGCGATCATTAGTGGGGAAAACAAACACCAAATCATGATTGCATTGATTGTCGAAAGCTTTAGACAAATGTCTCAGAAAGACTTTCAATGGAATCAACTCTACGTTATCTATGGTATCATCCAATGAATGATTGTCAGAGACTGTGGGCTTACTCTTGATATCTCTGGAAAACACGGGCAATGTTTTGGGTACTCTGAAGCTATCGGTACCATTGGTTTGCTTCAGATTGGGATCAAAATCAGCGATCACTTTCTTAGCCATGGATTCCAACTCAGACTTTCTTATATTCAGATTGTTTTCAATATGATTAGTGACAGCAATGGATGTATTGTTTGCTTTCAAGACATTCTTGTTTTCAAAGACAATAGTTTTAAACGATTTATTAATTCGCGAATAATTGGCGTAAATGTCATGAATTGAAAGTTTGGTCATTGAGTCGGTAATGGGTTGCGGTGTGAAAGTGTACCGGCCGTCCACTGCAAACCCCCAGACATAACACTTGCCACTGACGGACACACCTAACGATAGGCTTATATCGAAATGAGTGATAATATCGCGAAAACGGATGTCTTTAGTGATGCGGACGGGTGTGTATTGAGTGGTTCGCGAGCCGTTCCCTATCTGTCCGAAGTCGTTGCCACCGAACGCATAGATGTGTCCGTCAGTGGACAGTAGGAGCGTGTGATCCGTACCGCAGATGGCTTTCAGTATCTGGACGTCACCTAATCCTTCGACAACTTCCGGTCGATAGCACACCGGCAGCTCTCGACCCACGCGTTTGTCTCGATCCGGGTGTCGACCCAATTGTCCGCAAGCGTTGAGTCCCCAGACGTACACCTGTCCCGTGTCCGACAGACCCAGCGAATGGTTTTTACCACAAGAAATCGACACAATCATGTCGTTGTAGAAGTGAATGGCCGTCGGATTGGCGCGGGAACTGTAGCTCTTGTCACCCAATTGTCCCAAATTGTTGCGACCGAAGCCATACACCTGTCCATCGGTGGTGAGCGCCAGCGTATGGCTATAACCGCACACAACGGTCAGCACCTCTTTGTCGGCAAACTCGCGGATCAGTTGCGGCGTTGAAGTGCTTTCGTACGACCCGTTGCCTAACTGGCCGTAAGTATTCTCTCCCATCCCATAGCACTGTCCACTTCGGGTCAGTCCTATGCAGTGCCCGAAGCCGTAGACCACATCCACCAACCCTTTGCCACTAAGCGTGCGGTTAATCGTGGGCTCAGTTACCGGTCCGTCGACCCCAACCCCTAACCGGCCCAAGAGGTTGGGTCCGTAACCATAGACTGTGTCCTCTTTGGTGGCGAATATCACTTCACATCCGTTGTACCCGAAGACACACAACAAGCGCACAGAGTTCTTGAGCTTCTTGTTGGCCAGCAGTGGTCGCAATGCTTGCAACTCTTTGATGGCGTGTAACTGATCCACGGATTCAAGCATTTTGTGACACAAATGCAAACAAAAGTGAATCAAAGTCTGACTCAAAGTCACACCAAATCTTTTGTTGTGCTTTTTGGTGACAACTATTCGTATATAACGTGACGTGTGTTGCAGTCAAAGTTGCTTTGACTCCCTGTCCGCACATCCATTCAATTGATTACCGATTAATAATTGATGAAAAAATGGTCATTCAATCTAATTATTTTATTTAACAGGTATTCGCAGTCAAGAGAAATACTTTAGTTTTCAAACTTTATATCAAATTATTGGTTTAATATTAGTCTTAATTATAATGAATTTACAAATCATTTGCAGTAAATAGTGATCGCATTAATCGTTTGGACATCTGTTCAGACATTGCGTCAAATGAATCCGATTTACAAATGTCTTGAAAATGCTTTTTTGCGAATTCAACGCAACTCTTCTCCAAATCATCCAAACCTTCATTCACTGCCTTCTCGTAAAGATTGCAGACATTAGACAACTCTATCACCACTTCTTCACTCAATCCCTGTCCACACATCTCCTGAAGAATGGGTTCGTCATAAATTGTGGCTAACTTTGAGACATCACTTCTGTTATTAACATTGATTTCTGGATTAATTCCGTATAAGAATCCTATGAATGCATAAAAACTCTCATAAGAATAGCGTTTGATATAAATCTCATGAGACGATTGGTGGTAAGTATCGACATTCTTCATCAACTGATCCATACATTTCTCGTAAAACTCTTTGTTTCGGATTTTAAGTATAAATTTGTGGCAATAAATAGATTTATCGGTAAACCTAAACACCAAATCATAATCCGATTGATAGTTAAAAGCTTTCGACAAATGCTTTGAGAACTCAATCAAAGGAATTAAGTCTTCGTCTGTCATGTCGTCTGAAATGAAAGAAAATTAAGTTTTTAAATAAAAATCGTATTAATTATAACACTAATCATACCGTTATAATGGACTCGAGTGGAGCTATAATTTGCATAACTTGTGTTTTTCATACAAATCAAATCGTCAAATATAATAGTCTTATTCGTGCTCATATCTCTCACAAATAAATCATTTCCATATTTGGCATAAATATCATACACTGTATGAGTGGTTATAGACTCGGGTATGGGTTGAGGCGTTAAAACAAACTTATTATTACCACTAATGCGGACACAATTTTGAGAAGATTGGTAACCCCAGAGGTAATACTCATTATCAATAGATATAGCGATTCCAATACCAAACGTGTATTCAGTGATAATGTCTTTGAATTGAACGTCTCCTCCAATACGGACGGGTGTTCTCTGAGGGTTTCGGGACCCGTTGCCCACCTGTCCACACATACTGGCGCCGAATGAATATATGTGTCCTTCACTGGACAGTAGGAGTGTGTTATTGGGTCCGCACTGGGCTTTGGTTATCATCACATCATTCAAACTAATTAGTTGTTCCGGTTTATTGACAAAAGGCTTAACACTTCCACTTATATTCACATCCATGGGTCGACCCAACTGTCCGAACCCGCTATACCCCCACATATATACCCGTCCGGTGTCTGTGAGGGCTAACGAATGGTTTTTACCGCAACAGACGGACACAAACGTTAGTTCTTGTGGTAAATGTATGGCCACTGGTGTCGAGCGGTCAACGAGACTATTGTCCCCCAATTGTCCCAAACCGTTGCGACCGAACCCATACACCCGTCCCTCACGGGTCAGCACAAGTGTATGACTGTTACCACACGATATGTCCCTCACTTTCTTGTCACTCAACCCATGGATCAGTTTCGGTGTATTGGAGTCGAGGGTTGATCCGCAACCCAACTGTCCGTAAGTATTCTCTCCCCACCCGAAGACCTGTCCCTCTCTGGTCAGTGCCATACAGAAGGAGTATCCATACGACAGATCAGTCAGTCTTTTGCCGGTAAGCGTGTGGTTAACCATCGGATCCGATACCTTCCCGTTGACCCCAACCCCCAACAGGCCGTACCTGTTGTTTCCAAAACCATAAACTTTGTCCTCTTTTGTGGCGAATATCACTTCAGATCCTTTGATCCCAAACACACATAAAAGTCTTATTGAGTTCTTGAGCGACGGGTTGTCCATAATTGGCTTCAATATCTCAAACTCTTTAATGACTGTTAAGTGATCCATGGCTTCGCTCGGAGTCTGTAAACAAATACAAGAGTTTGTGGTAAAAGTGATGATCCGTTTGAGCACTGAATGAATGAATGAAAGCAAAGATTGTCTTCAAATGAGTGACTCTTTCGATGCAAACAATGCTTTCAATGAATGAGTCATTGGTTTCACAAACACTACACAATTGGCGCTAATTTTCAATGATTTTCAATCAAAACCTTTTGACAATCAATTCATTTTAATATTTATATATTGAGACAAATAATACATTAAATTTAAAGATATTAGAGTATTTATCATTTTATTTATATATTTTTTTAATTATCAAGACAAATAATTTAGAAAATTACAGTACAGTATTTACAGTAATTAAATATTGAGATATTTCATCAAGATTAACTCAATAATAAATATAAACTACAAAACCTTTTTATGTATGACATGTACCGTAAATAATATTCCAAAGTTTTACAGTCAATTAGACGGTATTCGGTCATTTGACCTACAAATTCAAACACGTTATTTATGGATGCAAACATTTTTAGGTTAGGTTAGGTTAAGTAAGGAATTCAAAAATAACGTTTGAAAATAAATTCGTCCATAAATAACGTAGATATTTAGAGATGTACTTTATGAAATTTTTTTGAAAAAGTTTATTTTTTGTTCCTGAGTTGCATGAGGGTAACATGCCCTGGGCGCGCGCCCAGTACGCCTTAGGGGCGCCAGCGCTTGTCGTTATTATTACAAGGCTTCTTTTGCGCATGATTTTGGCACTTAGTGATACCCTTAGCAACCAAATAAAGCAATTTTATGGTTGGCAGCACTGTAAGTAAGGAATTCAAAAATAACGTTTGAAAATAAATTCGTCCATAAATAACGTAGATATTTAGAGATGTACTTTATGAAATTTTTTTGAAAAAGTTTATTTTTTGTTCCTGAGTTGCATGAGGGTAAAAGTGCAATTTTGAATATTTGTAGGTCAAATGACCCAAGACCAAATTAAACGCTAAATGATTATACGAAACAAGAAACTGCTATATAATTGCTATTCTCATATAATATGTGGTATTACTGTAATTGAATTGAAGTGATCACACAATAGACTCTTAATTAATCAAATCTAAGATATTATACATTCAAAGTTGTTAATACTGTATATTCTATATATTATTTATTTCATTTTTAGCCATAATCTGTGGAAAGTTAGTTATCATAAGAATTGCTTCCAGAGGCTGTTCAGTGGCACTGACCACTGGAACTACACGTAGCCGTACTACTGGTGCTGCAGCGACTCCCGTCACCACCGCCTCCACGATCAGCGCTGCCATCGCTATAAAGACTTGCGATCTGTTCAATCACTTCCTCGATGTCCTCCTTCTTAAGCCTATCGTCGAACGCTTCCATCCATCCGATGACCGCCTCATCATTGAGTGGTATCTTATAGTTAAGACACCTCAGCGCCAGTTCGATGGCACTGATGGCGATGTGTTGGGGTCTGTAGTCCAGTGACCGCACGTCGAGACACATGTAATCATTGAGTAGAGCCCAAGAGGTGGCCTCCAGTTTGGCGGACATGTCCTCCGAGTGCATCCAATCCGTCAAAGTCTTTAAGTAGACGTTGAGATACCGGTGCGGAAGCCGTGGATTCACTTTGAAGGCCAACATCCGCAGCAACAGTAGCTCACAGGCGGTGATCGACTTCTTCAGATTGTCCACCACTTCCGTGTCCGCCAACTCGTGTCTCGTTTTGTGGACCGTTTGGTAGAACACTTGGACCACGTCTTCGAGGCTGAGTTGAGAATCGGTGACTCTTGAGGACAGGTATAGAGCGGTGGCGGCCGTCAGGAAGAGGTCGTATGACTCGTACAAGAAGTGACGCCGGAATCGATGCAAATACTGACAGCCGTTGCAAATGGTCTCACAATTGGCTCCAAGACGTCGGCCACTCTTTATGAGCGCTTTGATGGGCTTCCGGAACGGATCCGACGAACAACTCATGTCTTAATTCAATGGATTGTAAATTATCTTCAGATGTCTACTGACTGTCAAATCATTTGTTGTGGTTTTGATGACAACTATTCGTATATAACGTGACGTGTGTTTGCAATCAAGTATTCACTGAAATGTCTCAAAATAGCAGACATTCCTCTGACTCCCTGTCCGCCAATCATTCACTCATCCAATCCAGCGATTGATAAAAATTGCAAATTAAATATAATTACATTCAAAATATTTTTATTTTTATTTAAGTTTCTAATTAATAGAAAATACAATATTTTTTGATACAAATCTCAGTTCAGAAAGCAATCAATTTATCAATGATTATCAATTAAAGCAATAATTTTCATTCAAACAAATAGTGATCGCATTAAACGTTTGGACATCTGTTCAGACATCGCGTCAAATGACTCCGATTTGCAAATGTCTTTGAAATGCTTTTTCGCGAATAAAAGGCAAGACTTCTCCAAATCATCCAAACCTTCATTCACTGCCTTCTCATAGAGACTACAGATGTTTGACAAGTCTATCACCACTTCTTCACTCATTTCTTGTCCACACATTTCCAGAAGAATAGGTTCGCCGTAACGTTTAGCCAACTTTGAGATTTCCGATCTGTTTTTGTAATTGATTTCTGGTTTCAATCCATACAAGAACTGCAGGAATGCATAGAATGTCTCATAAGAATAGCGTTTGATATGAATCTCATAAGACAACTGATGTGAAGTATTCTTCTCCAACTGATCCATACATTTCTCGTAAAACTCTTCGTTTCGTTTGTTAAGAATAAATTTGTGGCAATAAATGGATTTATCAGTGAATCTAAACACCAAATCATAATCCGATTGATTATTAAAAGCTTTCGACAAATGCTTTGAGAACTCAATCAAAGGAATTAAGTCTTCGTCTGTCATGTCGTCTGAAATTAAGCCAAAAGAAAAGTTTTGTAACAAAAATAAAAACAATTATTAAAACACTTTTCATACCGTTATAATCGACTCGAGAAGATATACCATTGAAATAACTTGTATTTTGGGAACAATTCAGTTCATTGTAATCAAAGTTTTTCATCTTTAAAGGCATCGATATCTTCATGTTTTCAACAGTTTTGTCCTCAAAGTCCAATAAATTTATATCTATTTCACTGGAATTCATACCACTCTTTCCACTGACATTGACATTCACAGCAATGGATGAATTCTTCAAATTATAGTCATTATTATTAGTATTGAAGACAATTGTCTTAAATGTTTTGGTATTATCTGCATATTTGGCGTAAATATCATATACAGTATGACTGGTCACTGATTCGGGAATGGGTTTAGGAGTTAAAACATATTTATTATCAGCGCTTTGTGGGCGGATATTACTTTGACGGGGTTGGTTACCCCACAGATAATACACATTATCCACAGACAAAGCAATTCCAATACCAAACGTGTATTCAGTGTTAATGTCTTTGAATCTCACATCTCCTCCAATACGGACGGGTGTTCTCTGAGGGTTTCGGGACCCGTTACCTACCTGTCCACACATACTGGCGCCGAATGCATATATGTGTCCTTCATTGGACAGTAGGAGTGTGTGATTAGTTCCGCACTGGGCTTTGATTATCACCACATCATTCAAACAAATCAGTTGTTCCGGTTTATTGACAAAAGGTTTAGTACTTCCACTTATATTCACATCCATGGGTCGCCCCAACTGTCCGAATCCGTTATACCCCCACATATATACCCGTCCGGTATCTGTGAGGGCCAGCGAATGGTTTTTCCCGCAAGTGATCGAAACAAACGTTAGTTCTTGTGGTAAATGTATGGCCACTGGTGTCAAGCGGTCAACGAGACTATTGTCCCCCAATTGTCCCAAATCGTTGCGACCGAACCCATACACCCGTCCCTCACTCGTGAGCACAAGGGTATGACTGTTACCACAAGAAACGACTGCTATTTTCTTGTCATTCAACTCATGGATCAGTTTAGGAGTATTGAAGTCAAGGGTTGAACCGTAACCCAACTGTCCATATTTATTCTCTCCCCACCCGAAGACCTGTCCCTCACTGGTCAGTGCCATACAGAAGGAGTAGCCGTACGACAGATCTATCAGTCGTTTGCCGGTAAGCGTAGCGTTAAGGGTCGGTTTGGATACTTTCCCATCGATCCCAACCCCTAAACGGCCCCAAAGATTATCCCCAAACGCATACACTTTGTCCTCTTTTGTGGCAAATATCACATCCGCGCCGTCAAAACCGGATACACTTAAGAGTCGTATGGAGTTCTTGAGCGATGGGTTAGTCATTAAAGGCTGTAATATCGGAAATTCTTTGATGACCGGCAACTGATCTATACTTTCTTTGCTATCATTGAAATAATTTATATTTTGAGTATAATTTAGATTATAATCATTTCCTTCATTCATTGAAAACATGGATGTCTTGTAATCAGCAGTTGTGTCCTCAAAGGCCAACAAATTAATGGACTTTCCACTCTTTTCAATGCTATTCACAGCAATGGTTGTGTTCTTCACATTAAAGTCATTATCATTGGAATTGAAGACAATTGTCTTAAAAGTTCTTAAACTAACTGAATATTTGGCGTGAATGTCATACACGGTATGAGTGGTCATAGACTCGGGTATGGGTTGAGGCGTTAAAACAAACTTATTTCCAGAATTACTGGTGCGAAGGGTTGTGGGCGCGCACTGATAGCCCCATACATAGTAGATGTCATCGACAGACACACCGATACACATCCCATAGATATATTCGGTGACAATATCTTTGAATCGCACGTCTCCTCCAATACGAACGGGTGTTCTCTGAGGGTTTCGGGAACCGTTGCCCACCTGTCCATTCTGACTGCCACCGAATGAATACATGTGTCCATCACTGGATAGTAGAAGTGTATTATTGGGTCCGCACAGGCCTTTGGTTATCACCACATCATTCAGACAACACAGTAGTTCCGGTTTTTCAATGTAAGGCTTATTAGCACCGTTTGAGTAGAAATCCATGGGTCGACCCAACTGTCCGAACCCGTTATACCCCCACATATATACCCGTCCGGTGTCTGTGAGGGCCAGTGAATGGTTTTTCCCGCAAGTGATCGAAACAAACGTTAGTTCTTGTGGTAAATGTATGGCCACTGGTGTCGAGCGGTCAACGAGACTATTGTCCCCCAATTGTCCCAAACCGTTGCGACCGAACCCATACACCCGTCCCTCACGGGTCAGCACAAGTGTATGGGTATTACCACACGATATGTCTTTCACTTTCTTGTCACTCAATCCAAGGATCAGTTTCGGTGTATTGGTGTCGAGGTTTATATCGCAACCCAACTGTCCGTAAGTATTCTCTCCCCACCCGAAGACCAGTCCCTCTCTGGTCAGTGCCATACAGAAGGAGTATCCGTACAACACATCCATCACTCGTTTGCCGGTAAGCGTGTGGTTAAGCATAGGTTGGGATACCTTCCCATTCACGCCAACCCCTAAACGCCCCCAAAGATTATCCCCAAACGCATACACTTTGTCTTCATTTGTGGCAAATATCACTTCAGCGCCATTGAAGCCAAAAAAACACAACAATCGGATGGAGTTCTTGAGTGTCTGTTTAGCCATCAGTGGTTTCACTGATGGAAACTCTTTGATGACCGGAAGCTCATCCATGGTTTGCATCATCTGGTGATCGGTTTACTCAACACTAACTCAACGCTAAATAAATGATAACAACTGTAATCACAAACGCATGGATTGTCTGCAAATGAGTGACACTTTTGTCACAAAACAATGCATTCAATCGACAAATGCTTTGCAAACCAAACAAATGCCGCGAAATTTGAACACAAAATGAATGAAAAGATAAGCAAATCAAATGCAAAATATTACACAAAATCTGAAATTTAATTTTATTACAAATTTAATTAATCACTCATTAGATGCGAACGGTTTGAGTGTCGAACTGATGGTCCCATTGATCCCATTCCTCTGCAGATGTGAACCAATTGGGAAGCAGTGTATTGACCGTCAGTTCACTACTTCTGACGCATTTGTCTCTCTTTCTGAACTGAACTCTAAAAACATCCAAATCTTTGCAGTCTTTCATCACGTCTTTCATGTAATCCAGGAATCGGTTCACAAAAGCAAACGACTCGTCAGTCTTCCAGCGAAACGAAACCATTTCCGGGAT
>CAJPVJ010000208.1:0-32122 GCA_905397405.1 Oppiella nova
AGTCTCACCGATGGTATCGTTAAACTGAACGCATTATCCGACGATTTACTCGTCTGATTACCACTCGATTCCTCCACTGGTTTCGAGTCTTTAATCCATTCGACTAAACAAATGCAACCAATGGTTAGTCAATGATTGAATTGATTTGATAATTGCAATAAAGACCTGTTTGGGCGCTTCTAATGGTCTCTAAATTGAATGTGATTTTTGAGCCCTCATGGGTTGTCACTGATTGTGGGTATACACTAATACCGGGGCCTTTAGGTTCTTCGTTGGGCACTAGTATTCAAAGAATTTGATTGTAGTTTTATATAGGAATCTATCATCAGATAAGACCTACCATTAACATCCAGAGTACAGCTACTGAATGCCTCTCCGGCGTCGTTGAATGCCTCACACGTGTAAATACCAGAGTCTTCGGGGAATATCTCAGGAATTTCGAGCAAATAGTTGTCGCCTTCGGTCTTATAGAGGAAGTCTGGGCTCGACTTAATCTCTTTGTCGTTATGCAACCAAATGATGTCAAATTTTGTTTGGCCTTAAAAATTAGCAATACATTCAATACAACTGATTTCCATGTGATTCATGAATATAACTTACATTTAATGTTACACTTGAGAGTAACGGGTTGTCCATCACTAATGGATGAACTGTTTAAGTGTTCAACAATTCGAGGCGGTTTTGAAGGACCCGTTTCTGACTTTGGTTTCTCTTCCATTGCTTTTGTGAAGATTGCAATCAAACATTACAATTATATAACATTTTAGGAAGTATTAGACTCACGAATTATAGTTAATTTGCATTTTGTCGATACTTTTCCCTCAGAGTTGGTTGCGATGCACTCGTAGTCGCCCTCATCCTCGGGAAACACTTCATTGATGTTAAGACTCGCCACACCATTCTTGTACTTCAAGTCTATGATGTCTGATGAAGATAATGGTTTGCCATTCTTTAGCCACTGAATCTGAGGCTCGGGGTCGCCTTTCACCACAGCCTTCAAAGTCAATGACTCGCCGTCTTTGATCTTCAAGTCCTTTAATTTGTCAGTAAATTCCGGTGCAATGAAGTCATTCTTCTCGACTGTATGTCAAATATATCTCAAATCAGTTATTGTTTCTTTGAAATCTACAGTAAACTCAAATGAATGATAGCTTACGTGCGATCTCTTTAGTACTTTGCCTTCTTCTGGAGCCTCCAGGCGTTGTCGGTGTTGTCGGCGATGAACTCAATGGAACCGATCGTTTAGAATCGGAATACGATGAAGAACCTGAACCAATCGCCGATGTCTTTGAGTCGGATTTATATTTACTCGAACTATAGTTTGACTGATATTTCGATGAACTCTTGAGTGAAGAGCTTCGGTATGAAGAGGTGTCCGAAGAGTACGTTTGATGTGAAGAATAATTGGATGAGTCGTGTCTTTTCGATGAATACGATTGTTGTTGTCGTTTCGACTCTGCCTTATAGTCTCTGATGTATGTGTCTAAGGGAGGAACGGGTGATCTGGGAGTTGGTGTCGAGATTCGCGTAGTTGGCGGAGATATGACAACAGGAGAGGGCGAGTGATGCGGAACCGCTCTTTTGGCTAAAATAATGTTAAATTTTTAATATCCGATGAAATCAATTGAATGAACGTTTAAAACAAACCTTCGATTATTATATTACAAGAGGTTTCCGCTTCACCCAAATGGTTGACCGCAAGACACGTGTATTTTCCGGCGTCTTCTACTCTGGAAGAAGTGATATCTAAAGTGCAGACGCCGTCCGCTGAAGACATCGTATATTCATGTTTACTGAGTTCTCGCCCATCTTTAAACCATCGGATCTCAGGCCATGGCTTTGCGTTGAGGCAACACAACAGTTTGACTCCCAGTCCCACTTGGATTACACGCGGTCTCAATAGGAATGTGAAATGTGGGGCACAATCCTTGGGCTCTTCCCAGAGGGGAAGGGGTTCCTCGCGGCGCCTTCGCACCGGTTCGTCGATCTTAACGGGCGGTAATTCTTTGGGAAGAGGATGAACATTGAGGAAAACTGGTTCTTCACGGAATCCGTAGTGATTCTCAGCTCTTATGGTGTACTCTCCCCTGTCTTCAAGTTTGCATCGATTGATAACAAACGTGTAGTTGTCGTCGTCATATCTCTTCATAAATTTAACGCTTTGTTTCAATTCGCTGTTATCTCTAAACCAACTGATAGTCGGCGGCGCCGATGCGATCACCCGACACGTGAACTTAGCCGCCTGTCCCTCGTATGCGAATGTTGAATGAGGTTTAATGACAAACCGGGGAACGGCTTCCCTGCGGTCGAAGTAGACTTCTTGCATTTTGTACTTTTCGTCCTGAAGTTTACGCAAAGAACTATAGTTAGCGATGTGTCCGATGGGCACGAGTGCAGACATCCAGGTGTCGTATTTGGCGCGAGTCTTGTCCCGAATGTTAATATAGTTTCGATTGGGTATAGGAGTGGTCGGTACGTCCGTCCCTTTGAGCCAATCGTGTTCTAAGCACTCGTGAGCTGTCATTCGTTTGTCTTTATTTCTGGTGAGAAGGTGTCGAATGAAATCCTTGGCCTCATTGGACACGTCCCGGAACTTCTCTTCGTCGAAATCCCAGTCACACGCCTTCACGTTCTTGAGGGTCTCGATGTCGTTCTCACCGGCGAATGGAGACAAACCACTCAACAGGACATATGATAGGACACCGACGGCCCACATGTCTGTGTAGAAGCCGACCGGTTCCCTCTCGACGATTTCCGGCGCCGCGAACTCTGCCGTTCCCGTCGAGATCTTGACGATTTCGTGCGGATCTAATTTGGTCGCGAGTCCGAAGTCAATGATTTTGATGTTATTGCTGTTCTTCTTCTGACACATGATATTCTCGGGTTTCAGATCCAAATGAATGATATTCTTCTCGTGCATATGTCTGACGCCTTCAATGATTTGTCGGACATAGTGTTGAGCCTCGGCTTCGGACATCTTATAGCCCTCATCAGTGATTCGTTCGAAGAGTTCTCCGCCAGACATGAACTCATAGATGAGAACCATTTCGTCGTCGTCTTCGAAGGCGTCGTGAAGTCGGATGAGCTTCGCGTGATGTAAATGATTCATAATATCGATCTCTTTCCTGATAATAGATTTCTCCAACGGATGCGAAACCGGAATGAATTTGGCGGCGAAGATGTGTCCGGTCTTCTTCTCGCGACACCTGTGGACGACACCGAAAGCACCCGTTCCTATCTCCTCGAGAATGTCGTAAAAGTCATAAACAGATGAGGTCTTTATGTCGACGGGTTGTGCGGACTGGTATGCGTCGGACACGAATTGGTCATAATTAGTCACTTTTCCCTCAGGCTTTCCTCTAATCTTTCTGCCCATTGCGTCGAATTCCCAGCCCTTCCGCTTGTGTTTGTCCTTTTCTGATGGTTTAGTCGTAATCTTTTGTGTTGTCTCTGAGGGTTCACTCCTTCCGTAAACATTCTCAGCGAAGACTCTGAACTCATAGTCTTTGTTTGGATTAAGTCCAGTGATCTGATGCAACAGAAACCTCGTGTGTCCGCAACGGACCCAACTGGACATCGAGGGCTCCTTCTTCTCGATGATATAATTAGTGATTGTGGAGCCGCCGTCCCATAGGGGCGCCTTCCACGACAGGGTCACGTACTCGTCGCCCACCTGTTCCACAATTGGGAATCGCGGCGGATCTGGTCTGTCGCTGATCTGTACGTTAATTGTGGCGGAATCCACGCCCAACTCGTTCTCAGCTGTGATACAATACGGCCCGGAGTCTAGTTTAGAGACATCTCTGATCACTAGAATGGCGTGTCTTTCCTTCACAATCACATCGAAGTGATCGCCTCTTTCGATCTCTTCTCCCTCTTTAGACCATTTGATTCTAGGCTTTGGATTTCCAGTGAATGGTATCTTAATGGAGACGTTCTCTCCCCTCTCAAAACAGGCCATATCTCTAAATCTTGGCGGCACTGAGATCTTAGGGGCAGTCTTAATGACGAGCTCCTCTCGTGAGGTTCGGGCGCCTCCTTTGTTGACCGCACGACACGCGTACTCATCGGCGTCCTCCCCATAGACATCAGATATGGTGAGGGTATATGTGTCCCCATCCTTAAGCATAGTATACTTCCCGCCATCGTATATCTCTCGGGCGCCCTTATACCACGATATGTTCGGTTTGGGAACTCCTACTACAGTGCACGTGAACTGAGCGCTCTTGTTCTCCACAGCCATCACGCGCTTCAGTGGTACTATGAATTCTGGAGGGGTGGCAGCCTCGGGGTCTTTGATCTTAACGGATCCCGAGTTGGAAGAGGGAGGGCTAAGGCCGGCCTCATTCTGTGCGAACACTCTGAACTCGTACTGTCGGTCTTCGATAAGGTTTGAGATATTGATTTGTGTTGAGTGGCAAATAGAGACATTAACCCTCTGCCAGGCGACAGTTCCCACCTCTCGCTTCTCTATTATATATCCCTGTATTCGAGAGCCGCCGTCGGACTCGGGTTTCTCCCAATGAAGGTTTACGAAATCTCCGCCCACTTCAGTCACTTCGGGCACTCCCGGTGCCGATGGCTTATCGAATGGCAATTTGGCGATAATCGGATTCTCACCGACAAGTGGTTCGCTCTGTCCGTTCTCATTGACGGCCATCACTCGGAACAGGTATTCCCCGCCTTCAGTCAATCCCTGAGCCGTGAAAATGGTTTCCTTGCAGAAGGAGGTGGCGGTCACCCACTGGGTATGACTCGACTCCTTGCGTTCAACGATATAATGAGTGACTTTACACCCGCCGTCATATTTGGGTGCTTTCCAGGTAATAGTCGCAGAATTTTTCGATATCTCCGGCACTTCCAGGGGTCCGGTAGGTTTGCCCGGAAGTCCAGTGACAAAGACAGCGAACGTGGCGTCTGCCTGTCCCGATTCGTTCTTCACAATCACCTTATACTTGGCCTCATCCGACTTCACCACATCTCTGATGAATATAATGACGTATTCATCGAAAACAGTGTACTTCAGGTGATCGGACTCTTTGACTTCGAGGCCCTCCTTGAAAAGCATGACATCGAATGGCGCCGAACCCGAGAAAAAGATCTTAATCTTTCCGTTGTCTTTCTCAGGGAAGTACACCTCATTGGGACAGCGGATGATTTGTGGCGGCGCTGCTATGCGTAGAGAAGCACTAGTTTTGTCGGAACCCAACGGATTGACGGCTTCGCACGTGTAGTCGGCTTCGTCTGTATCCCACACTTCAGTGAAGATAAGTTTGAAGACTCCGTCCTCTTCGGTGGCTTTGAGGCGTCCGCCCGCATGTATTTCCTTCCCATTCTTAAACCAACGAGCGTTAGGCAGAGGGTTACCCATGGCTTCGCACTCCAGAGTGATTTGGGACTTAAGGTTCGTATTCTTATTGAACAGTTTCCTCACGAACTCCGGTTTGGATCCGCCGGCGATCTCTTGTACTTTAACTGATGTACTCATAAGGCAGGGCTCGCTCTTACCGGCGCTGTTGACTGCACTCACTTTGAAGTCGTATTCATTGTTTTCGCTCAGATTAAGGACAGTGTACTCGCAGTCAAGACATCCATAGTCGTTGACTTTTATCCAATAAGTGCTGTTATGTTCCTTACGCTCGACTATATATCCCGTGATTTTGGATCCGCCGTCACTTCGCGGGGCTTCCCATTTGAGGTCAACATATGTTTTGCCCACTTTCTTGACGTGTAGGTTCTGTGGCGGGGAAGGAACTGCAAACTTACCCTTCATTTTGATGGTGGCTGAGTGAGGGCTGGGTTTACTCCAACCGGCGGCGTTCTTGGCTTTGATTCTGAACTGGTATTCCTTGTTCTCTATGAGACCATTCACTGTGAACGTCGTGTTTTTGATAGTAAACTCATTGCCGATCAGCCATTTGCTGTCCGACGGTTCCTTGTATTCAACAGAATAGCCCTGTATTTTAGAGCCGCCGTCACTGAGAGGTCGTTCCCAACTAAGACTGGCTGTGTTTTTGCTGTAGTCAGTGATGGTTGGCTTTCCGGGCGGATCGGGAACATTGAACGGAAACTTAGCGGTAATGGGTTTGTCTGTTTCGAGTGCTTTGCCGACGCCGTACTGGTTCTCAGCGCTGACTCTGAAGTGATAGGTTTTGTTGGGTTGGAGTCCTATCACATCGTAATGACAGCCCCTCACGAATGCACTCAATTTGGTCCATATTTTGGTGGTTTGGTCTTGTTTTTCAACGATATAGTTAGTGATAGGACTTCCGCCGTCATCGAGAGGTGGTCTCCACGCCAGTGAACACATCTCAGGCGTGATGTCACTCACTTCTAGCGGTCCCTGCGGTGCTTCGGGAACGTCGACCACTTGTACTCTACAGAAGGCAGAGTCCGATCCCTCAGAATTGGTGAGTTTGAGGCCGTATTTGCCTGAGTCCTCGCGTTTGGCTTTTTTGTTGAGTAATACAGTGAACGCAACGTTCACTTCAGACGTGATTCTGTCGTCAGGGATAACAGTCTTTCCATTTATAGTCCACTCGGCTTTAGGTGTCGGCGAACCGTTGAATGGCACTCGAAGTGTGAACTGTTCGCCAGCCATCACAACGATGTCCTTCAGAGCAAAGTCTCCATCAATTTTAGGAGCAGACGGAGGCCTGCGAACAATGATGGCGTCCGAGGCATAGCTGAAGGGTCCCTGTCCTGCGGCGTTGGTGGCGGCCACTCGGAACTCGTACTCTTCGTTATTCTTAAGACCGGGAACTTTGTACGTGAGGTCTGTTATGAGTGCGGGTGAGGCTCGCGCCCACTCCTTGTCACCCACTTTACGCTTTTCGAGTACATATCCAGTAATAGGAGATCCGCCATCACTGCGAGGCTTAGTCCACGTCAGGGTTATTGAGTCCTCACTCGTGTCGATAGCTCTGGGAATTCCCGGGGCGTCGGGCGTATCGAACGGCAGTTTAGCCAGAATGGATTCATCAGTCTGAGCAGGGTCACTCGTGCCGTATTGGTTCTCAGCCATCACTCGGAAGTCATAATATCGGCCCACCGTTAGATTTCTTACTCTTAAAGCGGTTCCATTGGCGAAACTACTGACGCGGGTCCAGGCATTAGAGCCACTTTCTCTGCGCTCCACCACATAATTAGTGACTTCAGAGCCGCCGTCGTCTTTAGGAGGCGACCACTTGAGTGTGAGAGAGTCGCCCTCAACGTCCTCTCCCCTCACGTTCTGTGGCGGAGACGGTCTGTCCAATACTCGCACATTACAGGTGACGGTATCGAAACCACAACTATTCTTCAGGAGAAGACTGTATTTTCCGGTGTACTCGCGTTTACTGTTAGTGCAGACGAGTTGTGTGTAATCGTCGCTCGTTTTCTGCATAAATCGCGAATCACTCGAATCGATGTCATTGTTATTGACGGACCAGTTGGCCGTCGGTTTCGGGAAAGCAGTGAACGGAACGTTGATCGAGAAGTCCTGTCCAGCCTTTACTGTTATGTCTCTGACAGCGCCGACGTCTATCTTAGGTTTGTTTGGCTGGTCTTCCACTTTAACCATAGGACAGGGTCTGCTCGGAGGACTGTCGCCGATATCATTGACGGCTATTATTCTGAATTCGTATTCATTTCCTTCGATGAGGTTCTGTACGCCATAAGTGGTGTCAGGGGTCGGGAACTTATTGACGATTTCCCAATCCTTAGCGCCTTTGGGTTTCTTTTCGACCAGATATCCTGTTATACGACTTCCCCCGTCGTTCAACGGCTTCTTCCACGAAAGGGTTACACCTGTTTTAGTGATCTTCTCGACCCGAGGCATGTCTGGTGCGTCGGGCGGGAACTTACGCTCTTTAGCGGTCATTGTGGCCGACGGTTTGCTAGGCTTTCCTTTGCCGCCTTCATTGACGGCAATCACTCGGAATTCATAGCTCTGACCTTCAGTCAGATTAGGAATTGTGAACTCAGTATTATGAGTGGGCAATGAATTAACGGCCACCCAATCGGGACTACCCTTCTCTCGTTTCTCAACAATATAGCCCTGAATGGGTCGACCCCCGTCTGAGAGAGGAGGCGTCCACTTGATGGCAGCAAAAGTGGGTCCGTAGTCCTCAATCTGTGGCTGTCCGGGCGCGTCGGGTGTGTCGAAGGGATTCTTTGCGACAACAGGTCTGCCATCGAGTGGTTCACTGATGCCATACATATTCTCAGCCCTAACCCTAAACTTGTATTGTTTGCCTTCTTCGAGGTTCTTAGCCGTATGGACAGTACCCGTGCTATAACCGGCCGGAATCCACTTGTCTGACCCGAACTCACACTTCTCGACACTATAGCCAATGATTTCTGACCCGCCGTCGTCTTCAGGTGTTTTCCAATTCAAAGTGACCGTCGAATTAGTGACGGACTGATATTCAAGTGGACCTCTTGGAGGTGAGGGCTGGTTATACACCAAAACCTGAATATCTGCAGAATCTTCGCCATAAGGATTGGTTGCTTTGATGGTATACTTTCCGGTGTCTCCTCTTTGTGAGACCGGAATTTTCAATGAAATCATTTCGTCTTTGTTTTCCGTTATGACTCGATTCGATGGTTTGAGAGGACTGTCGTCTACACTCCAGACCACCTCTGGTTGTGGCGCTCCAGTCAATGGGATATTGATGACCAGGGGATCTCCAGCGCGAACTCGGATTGTGCGGCCATACAGTCCGTCCAAATGAAGTTTGGGTTTCTCTTTGAGAGGTTTGGCAGCGATTGCTTTGGATGGGGGACTGGGCTCACTCACACCGGCAGCATTGCGAGCGACAACACGATATTCATAGAGATGTCCGTCTGTCACCGAATCGTCCGTATAGTCGAGCCCTCGCACCGGCTCTCTGTTGACTTTGAGCCATCGGTTACCCTTAAGGTCTTTGCGCTCGACATCATATCCAGTGATAGGAGATCCACCATCGTTTCTGGGCGCCGCCCATTTGATTTTGATGAAATCTCTATCGCTGTCCACCACTTCTGGCTGTCCGGGTCGTTGAGGCACTCCATACGGTGCCTTAGCTTTGACAGCTCTGTCTGTCTTCAGTGGTTCACTCAATCCCTGAGCGTTTTCAGCCATAACTCTAAACTCGTATTCATGTCCTTCGATAAGCTTAGGAACCGTACATTCGGTAGCTTTGGGCGACACGTGAAGCACTGCTGGACCCCATTGACCGCCTGTTGTCTTGTCTCTCTTCTCCACCACATAACCCGTTATTTCACTTCCGCCGTCGTCTTTAGGAGGTCTCCACGAGAGGTCAACCCTATCTTTATCAACAGAATCAATATTAAGGGGTCCTTCAGGAGCACCGGGTTTGTCGAGAACAATGACAGCCATCGTTCCCTCGTCTTTGCCGTTAATATTTTCTAACTTCAAAGTATAGGATCCGCTGTCAGACCTCTTGGCGTCAACTATATTAATGATGGTGTGGTCATCAAAGTCAGAAACAGTGGCCCTGTTATCTGACTTTAAGGGTTTTCCGTTCAAAGTCCAGTCCACTTGAGGAACAGGAGCTCCGATGAATTTGATCTCAACATTAAGTTTCTGTCCGACTTTGACTCTCACTTCCTTCATAGGCGTCAATATCTTTGGCGCCAAATTTCTGGGCCGACACGTCACCAGATCTGACGGCTCCGACGGTTCACTCTCTCCGGCTTTGTTTGTGGCGATAACTCTGAACTCGTACTCCTGTCCCTCTTTAAGGTCAGGAACTGTTGCTTTTGTTTTTCCCGCGGGAACTGTAATGGCTTTTGACCAAAAAGGTGATCCCTTTTCTTTCTTCTGTATGATATACCCCGTGATGGGAGACCCGCCGTCATCTTTAGGTGCCGTCCATTCGAGATCCACGTGATCTTTGTCCCAATCGACGACATTAGGTCTTCCCGGAGCGTCTGCCACATCGTACGGGTTTTTGGCGACAATCGGATGATCAGACTCTAAGGCGTCTGAGTCTCCCATTTCATTGACTGCAATGATTCGGAAGTTATAGGACTTCTTGTGCTGAAGTTTAGTCACTTTGAAGTTCGTGTTGGGAGTGGTTCCGCACTCAACCCATGAGCCCCGGGCGGTGTCCATCTTCTCAATCAAGTAGTGCTTAATAGGAGCGCCGCCGTCGTCTTTGGGCTCTTTCCAACTCAAATGACACGACTCTTTGGTTATGTCTTTAATATTGATCGGGCCTTCCGGTGGCGACGGTCTGTCCAATACAGTGACGGTCGCAGAGGCCGAGACTTTTCCATAAGGATTCTCAAGTGTTAGCGTAAAGGTTCCCGAGTCTGAGCGCACAGATGTTGGGATGTCTAGTATAGTCTGGCCGGCAGTACCGCTCACATCCATGCGATTGTCATTGGCAACAGACTTTCCATTGATAGTCCAGGTGGCTGTCGGTGCCGGTTCTCCTTTGATAGGTATAGTGTAGTTGATAGGCCTTCCGGCGCGAACTTTCAGATTCTTGAGCGCAGACGTGTCGAGACTTGGCGCTAGTTTTCGTGGTTTACACACAACTGATTCGGACGGTTCGCTCGGTTCACTCGCACCGGCTTTGTTGACAGCAGTGATGCGGAACTCATATTCTTCTCCTTCTGTCAGATGAGGAACAGTTCCTTTAGTGATATCTCCGGCCACTCGGAGTGCTTCCTCCCAGAAGGGGCTGCTCTTGAGTTTCTTTTCGATGATATACCCAGTGATGGGCGCACCGCCATCACGACGAGGAGGTTTCCATTCGAGGTCCACGTGATCTTTATCCCAGTCGGCGATCTGTGGCGGCGACGGCTTGTCTGGCGTCTCGAATGGATTTTTGGCGACAATAGTGTCTCTTCCGGTCAGATATGGCGACTCTCCCTCTTTGTTGACCGCTTTGACGCGGAACTGGTATTCGTGATGATCGAGGAGTTTATCGACTTTCATCTTATTATCGAAGGCCTCTCCCACTGGAATCCAACGGCCCGTTTCGATGTCTTTCTTCTCGACCACATAGTGTGAGATCTCAGACCCTCCGTCGTCTTTGGGTGGACTCCAGGCGACGACACAACTCTCTTTCGTTATATCACTGATTCTCATGTTTTCGGGCGCTTTCGGGACGTCCAACACATTGATCTTAAGGGTTGCGCTGTCGGTGCCATTAATGTTAGTCGCGGTCAGTGTCAGGACACCTGAATCTCCGCGCTCTGCGTTTTTGATGACAAGTTTTGTCTTATAGTCTTCATTAGTGACACTCCATCGCGAGTCTTCGCTGACAGGAAGGCCCTCGAGGGCCCACTTCTTAGTGGGCGGCGGCTCTCCAGTGACGGGGACTTCGATTTCGATGGTCTTTCCCTTCTTCACTTTGATGTCTCGCATCGCATTCCTGTCGATCTTCGGCGGAGCGTTCTTAGGTCTGGCCGTATGAGTGCCCGTCGAGTCAGACGGCACTCCCGGACCCCCTTTATTGACGGCCCTCACTCTGAACTCGTATTGATTACCTTCGACCAGATCCGGCACTTTTCCTGTCGTCACATTACCCACCACTTCGGCCACTGGAACCCAATCGGGATTGTATTTGTCCTTCTTTTCGATGACATACCCCGTGATGGGAGACCCGCCGTCGCTCTCCGGTTCCTTCCATTTCAGTTTCACAAAGTCTTTGTCGTAATCGTCTATTACAGGAGTGCCTGGTTTTCCCGGTTCGTCGAACGGGTTCTTCGCGAGTATTTCTTTGTCAGCATTCAGTGGATCGCTGTCTCCGAGTCTGTTGACAGCCTTCACTCTAAACTTGTATTTCTTGTTTGGTTGCAATCCTTTCACTTTGAGTTGAGTTTCGGGTCCAATAGTCTGCTCCACGGGAACCCAAACTCCAGTCAATGGATCCTGTTTTTCGACGACGTAATGATCAATAGGGGCTCCGCCATCATCTTCAGGAGGCTTCCATTTAAGAGTACAGCCCTCGGCGTGAATGTCGTCAATTTTAAGGGGCCCTTCAGGGGGTGCGGGTCTGTCGAGAACCAACACTTCGACTGTGGCCTCGTCTTTGCCGTTCTCATTGACAGCAGTGATAGTATAGGTGCCGCTGTCGGCGCGGGTCGCCTGACGGACATTGAGTTTCGTATTGTAGGGTTCGTTCACTAATTTGATTTTATCGCCAGAAGTGACTTTCCGTCCCTTCAAAGTCCATGTGATGTCGGGCGGGGGCTCTCCGATGACGTTGACGTCAAAGTTGAAGGTCTGTCCGGCTTTGATCTTCACTTTGTTCAACGCGTTTCTGTCAATCTTTGGCGCCAATCGTCTGGGTTTAGCAACAATAGTCTTGGAGGCATCGCTGGGCTCTCCCGGACCCGCTTTGTTCACAGCCTTCACTCTGAACTCATAGGGTTGTCCTTCGATCAGACCGGGCACTGTTGCTGTGGTCTTATCCCCGGGCACTTCCACAGCTTTTTCCCAATCACCCCATTTGTCCTTCTTTTCAATTATATATCCAGTAATAGGAGCGCCGCCATCGCTAGCAGGAGGCGTCCATTTAAGATCCACGTGATCTTTGTCCCAATCGGTCGCTTCTGGTGTTCCGGGTTTTCCCGGTTCGTCTGCAATGAGATAAATGTTTCATAAGATTATCAAACTATGAAAGCATTTAACTTAAAAACGCGGTCAAAAAGTTTTTATGAAATGAAACAACAAATCAAATACCGAAAGGATTTTTAGCGATAATAGGTTTGAGTGCTTCCAATGGCTCTGATTCTCCCTCTTTATTAACGGCCGCGACTCTGAATTTGTATTCCTTTCCGGGCGTCAGACCCGTCACATCCATTTGCGGTTCTTTGCATTTACCGACCGGAACCCAAATTCCCGAATCGGTGTCCAGTTTCTCCACGAGATATCCCTCGAGAGGTATTCCTCCGTCATCTTTAGGTGGTTTCCATTTCAATTTACAGCCCTCCTTATGGACATCGGACACATCTAACGGTCCCTCAGGAGGTGTGGGCTTATCGATGACCAGAACATTGACAGTCGCCTGATCTCTGCCCGAGCTATTGGTAGCAGTGATGACATATTTGCCGGAATCGGCTCGCGTTGAGTTCCTTGCCGTGAGTTTGGTGTTGTAGTCCTCGTTGTCTACTTTGATGTGTTGATCGCCTTTAATCGGCTCCTCATTCAAGTGCCAGACTATAGTCGGCGGCGGTTCACCCGTCACGTCGACGTCAAACTTGATGGCCTGACCCACTCTTAAGGTGATGTCATTCAAGTTCTTTCGGTCGATATGTGGGGCCACTATTTGGAGAATAAACACATTTTAAGGAATTGTTTGAAATGTGAAATGAGAAGAGACTTACAGAATCTGGGTTTGGCTACAATCGCTTTGGAGGCATCACTTGGCTCTCCCGGACCCGCTTTGTTGACTGCCGTCACTCTAAACTCGTATTCCTTTCCTTCTTCGAGGTGAGGAGCGGTACCTTTGGTCTGATCGCCGGCCACTTCTGCGGCTTTTATCCATTTGGGTGAACCCTTCTCTTTCTTTTCAATTATATAAGAAGTGATGGGAGCGCCGCCATCCGAGATGGGAGGCGTCCATTTGAGGTCGACGTGATCTTTGTTCCAATCGGTCGCTTCTGGCTTTCCTGGCTGTCCGGGTGTGTCGAACGGATCCTTTGCCACAATCGGAAAGTCTGTTTCAAGAGGTTCTGATTCTCCCTCTTTGTTCACTGCTTTCACTCTAAACTGATATGACTTTCCGGGTGTCAGTCCCGTCACATCTGTTTCGGGTAAATGTGTTTTAGCGATGGGAACCCACGCACCCGTTTCCGGCTCCAGTTTCTCCACAATATAGCCGTCCAATGGCTCTCCGCCATCGTCTTTGGGTTTCTTCCATTTCAGATGACATCCATTTTTGTTAACATCACTCACTTCAAGAGGACCCTCAGGTTTGTCCGGTTTAGAGACAACTATCACTTCAACCTCTGCCTCATCTCTTCCCCATTGATTTGTAGCGATTATGTGATAAATTGCAGAGTCTTTTCGCTCTGCTTTATCGCAAATTAGTTTTGTATTATAGGGTTTGTCTTCAACGTGAAGGGTTGGGCGCTCCACAACTGTCTTGTCCTTAATCTTCCAGACAGTTTCAGGCGCCGGCTCTCCCTTCACGTTCACGTCGAACGAGAAGGTCTGACCGGCTTTTATCGATACATTGATTAAATTTCTTCTGTCGATTTTCGGCGGAAGTTTACGCGGTTTCACAAGAATTCCTTTCGAGGCATCGCTGGCCTCTCCCGGACCGGCGGCGTTCACTGCCTTTACTCGGAACTGATAGGTCTCTCCCTCAACAAGATCCGGAACCTTGCCTGAGGTAACGTCCCCATCAATTGTGGCGCCTTTAACCCAACGCGTGCCGTCCTTTTCCTTCACTTCTATGATATAACCAGTGATGGGAGCGCCGCCGTCTTTGATGGGTTTCTGCCACTTAAGTTCGACGAAATCCTTGTCATAGTTTGTCATCTCAGGAGTGCCCGGAGCTCCCGGAGGGTCAAATGGATTCTTAGCCACAATGGGCTGTAATGTCTCCAAAGGCAGAGACTCTCCCTCAGCGTTAATGGCTTTCACTCTAAACTTGTATTCCTTTCCGGGCTCTAAGTTATTGACAGCGATTTCAGGCCGAGTGGTCGACCCGACGGGAACCCAACTATTGGTTATAAAAAAGTGAATGAAATAAATGTCTTATAAATAATACATCTTAACATACCGTCCCGTTTGTGTGTCTTGTTTCTCGACAACATAGGACTCAATGGGAACTCCGCCGTCATCTTTGGGTTCTTTCCATTTGAGTTTACATCCCTCCGCGTGAACATCAGTCACCTCGAGAGGGCCTTCAGGAGGTGAGGGCACATCGAGAACAGTCACTTTGACTTCTGCCTCGTCTTTTCCCGAAGGATTTTCTGCAGTTATCTTATAAACTCCGGTGTCTTTACGCTCCACTCCACTGACGGCCAGTTTGGTTCTGTAGGGCTCGTTCTCAACGGTGTGTTGGCTATCATTCTTAATGGGAGTGTCGTTTGCAAACCATAAGGTTTTAGGCGGTGGTTCGCCAATGACTTTCACGTCAAACTTAAATGTCTGTCCGGCGTGTAAGACAACGTCTCGTAGTGTAGACCTGTCTATCTTCGGCGCTAAATTTCTGGGCTTTGCAGTGATGCTATCGCTGGCATCGCTGGGAGCGCCCGGACCTGCTTTGTTGACCGCTTTCACACGGAACTGATACTCCATTCCCTCAATGAGTTCGGCAACTCTAGCCTCGCATTTATCGCCGATAACTTCGGCAGCTTTTTGCCATTTAGTGCTGTATTTATCTTTTTTCTCAATAATATACGAAGTAATAGGAGCGCCGCCATCGTTGTCGGGCGCCTTCCACGTGAGGTCGACGTGATGTTTGTCCCAGTCTTTGGCGGACGGTTTGCCTGGTTTTCCCGGTTCGTCGAATGGATTCTTTGCCACAACCGGAAGATCGCTTTCGAGTGGTTCTGATTCGCCCTCAGAGTTGACGGCTTTGACTCTAAATTTGTATTCCTTTCCGGCAATAAGTCCTTTAACTTCAGCTTCTGGTTCGCGAACAGTGGTGACGGGAACCCATCTGCCGGTGTCGACGTCCATCTTCTCGACCACATATCCACTGATGGGTTCTCCGCCGTCATCTTCAGGCTTCTCCCACTTGAGTTTACAGCCCTCCGCGTGCACGTCGTTCACCTGAAGGGGACCTTTGGGTTTGCCCGGTTTGCTCAGCACTTTCACCTCAACCACGGCTTCGTCGCTTCCGAACTCGTTTTTAGCGGTTATCACATAATTTCCGGTGTCATTGCGTTTGGACTTTGAAAGTATGAATAGTGTGTGATTTGGCTCATTGTCGATGGAGTGGTTGTCATCGGTCTTGAGTTTCTCGCCATTAAAAGTCCATTCAATAGTCGGCGGCGGCTCTCCTTTCACGTCGACATCGAATTTGACGGGTTGTCCACTCCTTATCGTAATATTCTTTAGGTTTGTTCTGTCAATAATCGGCGCTAATCTTCGAGGTTTAGCGATGACAGAGCGCGAGGCATCACTCGGTTCACTCGGACCCGCTTTGTTGACAGCAATCACTCGGAACTCATATTCTTCGCCTTCTTCCAAGTCGGGAACCGTTGCTTTGGTGTCGGGTGTGTGCAAAGTCTTGGCTTTTTGCCATTTATGCTGTCCTTTCTTGCGTTTCTCTATAATATAGCCCTCAATGGGAGCGCCGCCGTCAGAATCGGGAGGACTCCACGTGAGGTCGACGTGATCTTTGTCCCAATCTGTCGGCTCCGGTCGCCCAGGTTTGGAGGGCTCGTCGAATGGATTCTTAGCGACAGTCGAGTGATCCGTTTCGAGTTCATCAGAATCTCCCTCTTTATTGACTGCCCGGACCCTAAACTTATACTTTCTTCCGGGAACTAAATTAGTGACTTCAATGGACGGCTCTTTAGACTTTCCGCACGGAACCCAACGGCCCGTCTCCTCATCCATTTTCTCCACTTCGTAACACTCTATAGGAGTCCCCCCGTCGTCGTCCGGAGGCTTCCATTTCAGTTTACAGCCCTCTTTGTGAACATCAGTTACTTCTAAGGGACCGTTAGGTTTAGAAGGCTTTCCGAGAACATTGACTTCGACTGTGGCCTCGTCTGTACCGCTACTGTTAGTGGCGATTATAGTGTAGGTTCCCGTCTCCTTCCTCGTGGCCCTCAACAGATTAAATTTGGTGTTGTAATCGATGTTATCGATTGCATAGGTTTCTCCCGAAGAGAGCTCTTTGTCTTTGAGTTTCCATACAATAGTCGGCGGCGGCTCTCCAGACACGTTGACGTCAAGCATAACCATTTGTCCGGCTTTTATAGTAATGGGCTTTAGGTTTGTTCTGTCGATCTTTGGCTTCAAGAAGCGAGGTTTCGCCAAATGAGGAGCCGTTGAATCGGATGGCGCTCCGGGACCGGCCTTATTAACAGCCCGCACTCGGAACTCATATTTGTCGCCCTCATTAAGTCCCGTCACCTTTCCTTTACAAATATTTCCTTGTATTTCAGCGGCCGGTACGAAGTCGTGACTGTATTTGTCTTTCTTTTCAATGATATACCCAGTGATGGGAGCGCCGCCATCACGTATGGGTGCCTCCCATTTGAGTTCAACAAAGTCTTTATCGTAGTCTTCAATAGTGGGAAGTCCTGGCGCTCCCGGCTCTTCGAATGGATTCTTGGCGAGTACTGTGCGGTCGGTATCGAGCGGCTCAGACTCTCCTTCTTCATTGACGGCTTTAACTCTGAACTCATACTTCTTTCCGGTGTCCAAACCGGTCACGTCTACAGTGGTCTTATCCGGAGCCACTTTAGCCACTGGAACCCATCGACCGCTGGAGATGTCTTTCTTCTCGACAACATATCCCTGAAGAGGTACTCCTCCGTCATCTTTGGGTGGATTCCAATCAAGAGTACATCCATTTGCGTGAACATCAGACACGTCAAGAGGTCCCTCAGGTTTGCCCGGTTTGTCCAACACATTGATCTCGACCTCCGCCTCATCCTTTCCGGACTCATTTGTGGCGACGATCTTGTATTTACCCGTCTGTTTGCGGGTCATATTCTTGAGCTGAATGTGTGACTCGTAGTCTGGGTTTTCAATTTTGGTGTTGAGATCAGCTTCAAGTGGTTTTCCTGCGAAAATCCATTCGACTTTCGGCGGCGGTTCGCCACTGATCTCAACGTCAACTTTGGCTGAATTGCCGGCTCTGATAGTAATGGGTTGCAGATTATCACGATTTATATGTGGTTTCAAATGACGTTCTTTGCAGGTGTGAAGACCAGTCGGTTCACTGGCCTCTCCCGGACCCGCCTTATTAACAGCTTTGACGCGGAACTGGTATTCTTTGCCTTTAATAAGACCGGCAACTGTTGCTTCGGGTTTCGGTGAATTAGTTTCGAGCACTGGTTCCCAATGACTGCTCAATTTGTCTTTAACTTCAACGATATAACCAGTGATAGGAGCGCCTCCATCATTCTTAGGAGGTTTCCAAACGAGATCCACGTGTTTCTCATCCCAGTCCACAATGTCTGGCTTTGAAGGAGCGTTGGCTGATTCGTACGGATTCTTAGCCACAATGGGTTCAGTTGTAACCAATGGTTCTGATTCTCCCTCAGAGTTAATAGCTTTGACTCTAAACTGATAACACTTTCCCTGTTGAAGACCTGTCACCTGGAAATCAGTGGTATCCTTATCAGTGCGACCACAGGGCACCCAATTGCCAGTCAATGGATCCAACTTCTCAATAGCATAGCCCTGAATGGGTCGTCCGCCGTCGTCATCTGGCTTTTGCCAGTGAAGATCACATTGTTTTGCGGTCACGTTATCCACTTTGAGGGGTCCCTTAGGTCTGGAGGGGGCGCAGAGCACACATATCTCGACCTCCGCCTCATCCTTCCCGACCTCATTGACGGCAATGATCTTGTATAGACCGGTGTGTTTGCGTTGGCAGTCATTAATTGTGAATTTTGTGTTGTAGTCGACGTTAACGATCTCATAGTTCTCGTCGCCCTTCACTTCCTTGTCCGCGAGCTTCCAGGCAATAGCGGGCGGGGGTTCGCCCCTCACATTCACGTCCAGTTTCACTTGTTTTCCCCTCTTAACGGTAATCATCTCGAGATTTGTTCTGTCGATATATGGTTTGAGTCGTCTGTGTTTCACGACATGGTTTTTGGTGGCATCGCTCGGTTCACTCGGACCAGCCTTGTTGACAGCGACCACTCGGAACTGTACTTCAGTTCTCTCTTTCAGTTCTTCCACTTTGCCTTCACATACATTGCCTATCACTTCAGCCGCCTTTTCCCAATTCAAGGCATTCTTCTCCTTCTTTTCAATGATATACTTCTGAATGGGAGCGCCGCCATCACTCTTAGGTGGGGTCCACTTCAGTTCAACACTAGTATTGTCATAATCGATGATTTCAGGAGTGCCCGGCTTAGTGGGCTCGTCGTAAGGGTTTTTGGCAATAATAGCCTCCAAAGTAGTCAACGGCTCTGAATCTCCCTCTTCATTGACTGCCGTAACTCTGAATAAGTACTCCTTTCCGGGGGTCAGTCCCGTCACATCGATCTCTGGTTTGTCAGTCTTTCCACATCGAGTCCAACGACCCGTCTCTTTGTCGAACTTCTCGACATCGTATTGCTTTATAGGAGACCCGCCGTCGTCTTTGGGTTTCTTCCACTTCAGTTTACAGCCCTCTTTGTGAATGTCTGTCACTTCAAGAGGTCCTTCAGGTTTGGACGGAGCGGCCAATACTGTCAGGTCGACCACAACAGAGTCGGTTCCGTTTTTGTTGGTCGCAGTTATCGTGTATTTTCCCGACTGTTTTCGGGTGGCCTTCGAGACTGTCAGCTCTGAGTGATAGTCCCTGTTCTCAATCTTAATGTTTATATCGTCAGAAAGTTTAACATTTGATTCGCCGAAAGTCCAGACGACAGTGGGCGGGGGTTCACCTCTGATGTCGACGTCATATTTGTGGGTTCGACCGCTTTTGATGATAATGTTCTTCAGATTGGTTCTGTCTATATATGGTTTCAAGTTTCTGTGTTTCACAATGTGCTGATCCGTGGCATCGCTTGGTTCTCCCGGACCCGCGAGGTTAACGGCGCGCACTCGGAATTGGACCGAAGAGTTCTCATTAAGATTTTTAACGGTTGCCTCAGGTGTGGGCCCCTCTGTTTTGAGCACTTCCTTCCAGTCAGAACTGAATTTGTCTTTCATTTCTACAATATATCTCTCAATAGGACGTCCGCCATCTTTCTCAGGCGGCGCCCATTTGAGGGAAACACTTGTGTTATCGTAGTCCACAATATCGGGTTTTCCGGGCTTTGATGGCTCGTCGTATGGATTCTTTGCAGTTATCGGTTGATCGGTCTCTAAAGGATCCGATTCTCCCTCTTTGTTGAGAGCTTTGACTCTAAACTTATATTTCTTTCCTTTAGTCAGTCCCTCACACTTAAAGGACGTAGCGTTAGGTCCAACTTCGCCACAGGGAACCCACCGACCGGTGTCCACATCCATCTTCTCGATTTGATAGCCTTTGAGTTCAGATCCTCCCAAGTCTTTCGGTTGTTTCCATTTGAGTTTCGCTGATTCAGCGAATATTTCTTCGACAATGAGAGGACCTTCAGGTGGTGTGGGCTTATCGAGTACCACCACATCGGCCGTTGAGCTCACAGAACCTGAACTATTCGTTAGGGTTAACGTAATTTTGCCGGAATCTCCTCTCACGGCCTGTTTTATGATCAATAAAGTAGTTTTAGGAGTGTTTTCAATGGATATTCGACTCGAAGGCTTCAATTCCGTTGAATTGATAGTCCAAACGACGTCCGGCGGCGGTTCGCCTCCGAACTGAATGTCGTATTTAATGATCGCTCCCTTCTTCACCACAACATTCTTGAGTTCTTCACCAATAATGAATGGTTTAGCGAAGCGAGCCTTTACTATCAAATTCTTGGTCGGGTCGCTGGGCTCTCCCGGTCCCGCCTTATTGATGGCCCGGACTCTGAACTGGTACTGCATGTTCTCCTTCACTGCAGTCACCTTTCCCTTCAATTCATTACCCGATACTTCAAGACATGGCACCCAATCGGGAGAGAACTTGTCTTTCGATTCGACGACATATTTCTCAATGGGAGCGCCGCCATCCTTCTCGGGGGCCTTCCATTTGAGGTCCACGTGATCCTTATCCCAGTCGACAATCTCCAGGTCTTTGGGTTTGGAGGGCTCGTCGTAGGGATCTTTGGCTAAATAAGTCTTGGGTGCAGTCAATGGCTCTGAAGTGCCCTTTTTGTTGACGGCTCGGACGCGGAATTTATATTCCTTCTTATGGGCCAAATCGGTGACATCCATCTTACAGCTCTCAGTGGTGCCCACTTCAGTCCAACCGCCCCTAACGGCCAAATCCTGGCGCTCCACCACATAATGCAAAAGAGGAAGTCCTCCAAGGTCTTTGGGTGGCTTCCAGGCCAGTTTGCACCGGTCTCTGAACAAGTCGGTCACTTCGAGCGGCCCCTCCGGAGGTGAGGGCACGTCAACGAAATTGAATTTAAGAGGGGTTTTGCTCTCGCCCTGAGAGTTGGATAGACTGAAGTCATATCCACCAGAACTCTCTCGCGTCGGCTTTTTAAATGTCACAACAATTTTGTCGTCTTTCACAATGATTTCGATTTCTTTGGGATTAACGGGTACACCGTTTTGCATAAGCTTTGGCACCACATCTGAGGTTCGAGTTCCGCTAACTATTAAATCAAACATTTCATTGAAACTAATCATATACTCAATATTTATAACAAAAATCATTGCCTTTGTATGGAATCTCGATAGTGAAGGGCCGGTTAGCGTCTGCCTGATAGTCGGTTTTGTCGAGTCGGAGCTCCGGTTTCTTTTCAGCCTCTTTGACATCCACTTTACAGCTGCATTTCATTCCCTTCTCATTCTTGACGCTATACTCTCCGATGTCATCCATCTGTGCATTGGTTATAATCAACTGTTGCTTCCCGTCGTCATTGTATTTGATTGTAATTCTGTTGAGTATTATTTGTTAGCAATTATGTGCTAATTATAATCAATACGTTTATAGTATAGTACCTATCATTAGGTCTGATCTCTTCTCCATTCTTATACCACTTGATGGGCGCCTTCTTCTCCAGCATTTCCACCTCCAGAACAATCTCTTCGCGCTCTAACACAGTCTTGTCCTGTAGTTTCTTACGGAACTTATTTGCGGCTAAAGTTACAAAAAAATTATTGAATAAATGACAAAAACACAGTAAAAATCGATTGAATAAACTAAACATACGCTCAACGATTGTCTCGCAAACAGTTTTGTCCGCATTTGTGGTACAGCTATACTCGCCCTCATCCGTCACTTTGGCTTTTTTGATAATCAATTTACGTTTCCTTCCGTCAGAAATAATGTCCATCTTTTTGGGAATGGATGCGATCTCTTTGCCATCTTTGAACCACTGGACCTTCGCGTACATGTCGTCCACTTCGCACTCCAATGTAATCGTCTCGTTCTCAGTGGTCCTCAAACTCATCAAATACTTGACGAAAATGTATTGCTTGTCAGTGCAGACCACCTCAGCTTTGGTCACTTCCTCCGTGGCGTTCGGCGTTATTTTACACGAGTAGTCACCGGAATCACTGACCGCGCAGTTATTAATGCGCAAGATTTTTTTGCCGAAAGTATCCTGCTCAATCGAGTACTTGTCGCTCGGCTCGATCCGGTTGTCGCCCTTATACCACTTGACCGGTGCCTTGTAGTGGTTGGTGGTGCACTCGAGCGCCAGTTCCCTACCCGTGAACTGTTCGTACTTCTTCTGCAAGTTCTTAATGAATTTGTAGACCGGGTCGGGTCTGTCCACTTCCAACATCGCTGTGCACGAGGTCTCCAAACACTGGCACTTGTATTGAGCGCCGTCTTCGACCCTCGGGTCGCGGATCTCTAGCACGTGAAGGTCTCCAGTGCTGGTCATGTTGTACTTCTTGCCCATGAAGAGCTCAGTCCTGCCTTTAAACCATTTGGCTTTAATGCCGGACTTGGAGTAAACGGCTTCGAAGCGAACCATTTTGTCCTTTCCTTCTTTGACGCGTTGGTCCACAAGAGGTTTGATAAAGACATCGGGTTTCTGACAAACAAATGTCACGACAACTAATTCATGGGTCCGTCAGTTCATGCAATGAGATCTGTCACTGAATTCATGCACTCTTCCCGTTTAGACATTAAGTGAAAATAAACTTTTGAATATTTGTTTTTTAAAAGAATGGATTATATAAGTGATCACAAATTATATAAGCAACATCAATTAGACAGTGATTAAACAGTGAATTATACAGTACAATCACATATAATATTTAAAGCCAAAGGCAATACACATAGAATTTAGATATTCGTTACAGTTTATTTAGTCTAACTTTTATTACATAACACATTGACATTATATGATTTATTGACATGTACTGTATCTTAATATTTGTTTGATGTTTTAATTGTTTTTTGTCAATAAGTTGTCAATCGGTTATATAATAAATGTTTGGCAACATTGAACAGAATTGACACAAATTATGACAATTATGATAATAACATAAAGAATTGTTTTGTGGTTAAGCAGCGATACATTCAAATGACATGATATGAAAGCAAATGTCATCCAAAACGACATAAAACACAACGGAATCGGTTTATCAAACCTGTCTTTTTTTCTTAACCGCTTGTAATGTCGGCCAATCGGGTATGATATCTGCGAGAGTTGTTCGCCTATCCTTTGAATTGCTAGGACTGGGGACTCGGAGTGACTGATCGTTTGTATCGTCCTTTCGGTTTAATTTCAATGTTAAGCATTCAACACATTTTCAAGTTGATTTGAGATCGGAGTTAACACAAAACAATTTTTGTGAACAGAAAATGCCCAAAGAATCACAATTATTAGCAATACTATTCATTTCTATCTTATATTATATTTCTAAGTCTATATAAGCTCTATAACTATTGGATCAACTATTTGGATGTTTTCTATACTAAACTATTGGAGGTTTGCTATACTACTGGAATCAATGCTATTATTCTATAACTATTATAGGAATAACTATTTGGATAAGATATTCACTAATTATTAATAGCAAGCAATTAAACAATTAATTATTAAGTGCGTTAAAACATTTCCAAAGCGCTATTAAACGAAATAAAAAAAAGTTTTAAACAAACCCTTTACTTGTTTAGAGAATAGAGAGTAGAGAATATGAAGTGCAGACAATTAATTGTGATTATCATCAAAATAATGTGAAAATAATCTCAGGATTCGAGTCAGAAATTATCGACAATTGGTTTACAATTATTATTCCACACATAAGTTGGACCGAAAACAACATTTAAAACATTTAACACAGAACATAGAAACATAAAATACATAAAATGTTAGTACAGTATAACTCAAACAATTATCAACAGGTATTTCGAAAACAGATTATTTTTTAAGTTAGTGACAAAACATAAAACATTTAAGAATATTTGTAAATGAATAAACATAAATTGCATTAATAGGACAAAAACAGATAGTTTTTGTGATTTATAGCGTTCTTCACATATTTGCGCAAAGCTTTGGTTTTTTATATAAAATAGATTTTGTTTGAATCCATTCGTCGACTCTTAAGATTGATATAATATGTTTTGACTCATATGAAAACTATTGATATATCAATTACATATCTAATTGTATGATAATATAATACAAATAAAGTGTATGTGAAATGTATAAATGAGTGGTAACTAACCTTGGTCTCTTTGAGAGAAGCCCTGCGTTCATCTTCAGTAGCCTTAAGTGATCCCCAATCGGGGTCTTCGTTCTCTTTCTTCCATTTGGCGTATTGTTTGGCTTTAAGCATAGCCCGGAAGTCCATTCCACTGTCATCTGAGTTGCAATTCATTCAATTGACGATCACTTTCGTGAGTCACACAGATTTGCATAAGAAATGAAAATCGCAAAACACTTACCGCTGACGAAGACTTTGATATTACAACTGTCCTCTCCGTAAGAGTTATATGCAGTGATAGTATACTTTCCCTCGTCATTGGGTTTAGCCTTTCTAATACAGAAGTATATAATATTTGCCTCACCGTCTGTGACCACTTTGAAGCGGCCGCCCTCGAAGATCTCCTGACCCTCTTTGAAGAACTTAAACTGAGCGACCGGTTTGCTCTCTATCGTCGCCTGTAATATAGCAGTCTTACCGTCGACTGCACTGACACTCGACACGAAATCTGTAATAACTGGCGGCCCCTCATCGCCCTGAGCTCGCAATGGCGTCGACGGCTTGTCGGCGATGTCTATCTCAGCGGCCGACAGCCGTCTCATATCAATACTACCCTTCCTAAGCATAGCTGAGCCGCGCCTCACTTCAAGCATCTCTCCCGGCCTCAACTTCTTGGTCTGTCCCGCCTCGTCAACCGCCAGCCCCTTCTCATCTGCAACAATAAGTATGGAACCCCTCCGTGAACCCCGCGGACTAAGACTGGGCGGAGGTGTGTCTAAAACTAGTGAATCGCGTCTATCACTACTACTATCAACCGATTCCTTGCGCTCTAATTCAGGCGTTGGTTCTCTAACTATAGGAATTTGAACGCGATTTTCATTAACCGAACCTTTTTTCGCGCCCACCGTTGGAGTCCCGCCCGCCTCTGTCGGCTCACCAATGGAGGGAATACTCTCACGTTTCTCAGGCTTTTTCACCGAAAGCCTTCTCTTAACGGGCTCTTCGATGACCAGTGAGTCCTTGCGTTTGTCGTCCTCACCATTCTTGTCGTTTTCCAAATTCTTTTCCGACACCTTCTTCTTCAACGAAAGCTTTTTCTTCGGCTCGACTTCCAGTCTCGACGCCATCTCTGCTTTTGCCTCTTTTACGTCAACACTTTCAGCACTTTTCTCTTCCTGTGCTTTCTTTATGGATAATCTTCTCTTCTCTTCGGGTTTGGCCTCTAATTTTGGTTCTGTTTTAGAAACAGTTGTCTCTTCAGTGGTCTTTGTCTCCTCCTTCTTCTTAATCGACAACTTTTTCTTGTCTTCGAGTTTTGTCTCCGGTTTTGTTTCTACTTTAGTCTCAACAGTAGACACCTCTTCCTTCTTCTTAATCGATAATTTCCTCTTTTCTTCTGGTTTTGTCTCAGGTTTCGAAACAGATGTCTCTACAGTTGTCTCTTCTTTCTTCTTAATCGACAACTTTCTCTTTTCTTCGGGTTTTGTCTCCGGTTTTGTTTCTACTTTAGTCTCAACAGTAGACACCTCTTCCTTCTTCTTAATCGATAATTTCCTCTTTTCTTCCGGTTTTGGTTCGGGTTTGGTCTCTGGTTTTGGTTCTACTTTGGTGTCAACAGTAGACTTCTCTTCCTTTTTCTTAACGGAAAGTTTTTTACCTGTTTTTTCTTCGGGTTTTGGTTCTGTTTTGTCCTCTTCTTTGGTTTGAATTATAATCTTTGGCGGACTTGTCGTCGGTTTGAGTTTAGTCTTGTCTTCAGTCTCTGTCACTTCATTAGTCTTATCGACTAAACTCTCCCTTTTCTTAACAGAAGCCTTTTTCTTTGGCGGATCGTCTAACTTGAAGACCTTATTTTCCTCGGCTTTCAAACTCTCTTTTCTCTCTTCGACTTTAGTTTTATTATTTATTTCCTCGTTTTGTTCGGTTTTCTTCTTAACCGAAAGCTTTTTCTTGTCCTCGAGTTTTGTTTCTTCGGTTTTCTTGAGTTCTTCGTCTTTTTTGGTTTCGACTTTGTTTTCGTCGACTTTCTTCTCTTCGGCTTTCTTTTTAACCGAAAGTTTCTTTTTATCCTTGAGTTCTGTTTCCTCTGTTTTCTTGAGTTCCTCCTCTTTTTTCTTTTCCTCTACTTTTTTCGACTCTTTTTTCTCTTCGACCTCTTCCTCGACAGTCTTTTTGACTTTTTTCTTTTCGACCTCTTCTTCGGCCTCCTCCTCCTCTTCTGTGGCTTTTGTTACTCTAAGAGTAGCGCTCGACTCCTCTTTGCCCGAAGAGTTGATGATTTCCACAGAATATTCTCCACTTAATTCTGTGGTCGCGTTGTTGATCGTTAGTCTCGAAGTGGAATCGTCGGAATAGATCCTATAGTTTCGACTTTCATTGATCACTCGCCTGTCTTTATACCAAATCACTCGTGTCTTTTCGGTCGATTGGTATCTTGTGATCAATTCGATCGTTTCGCCCGATTCTACGGTCTAACGAAGCGAACAAACATTTTATCCGAAATGAATTTTGAGTCAAACACAGAATTTAGAGTTCAAATAAATTATGTAAAATGTATTAATCCAACAAATGGCGAATTTAACACAAAATGTAAACTATTTATAGATATCTTCTCAAATGGTTTAATGAAAAACATCTCAAATAAACGTTTCTGGATTTAAGCGAAACAAAACTGCACTTATTGTGAAAAGTTTCATCGTTTGCATTATTTTTGTTATGAATTAGTTGTCTAACAATTCAATAACTTATTCGACACACAAAACATCCTTTTCCACAGAATATGTATTCAGAAATGTATTAATTCTTGAAAATATTTTATTTAATAAAAAGTTTTAAAAATAAAAAATTCTGGAAATTCTTGAAACTAATGTAAAAATAACTCGTGTTTTGTTGGAATAGTTAAGAGTAGAGCACAAGAGATGAAACAAAAATGAATGAATAACTGAGTGCTTACTTCTGAGCGAAGTTTTTGAATAATTTTAGGCTTTGAGCCCTTCTTTTTCTCCTCCTCCTCGTCGTCATCAATGGTAACATTGATGGCCTGGGAGGTCACTTCTCCCTTCTCGTTTTTGGCAATCAGTGTATACATGCCTTTGTCGTTAGCACCGGGTCTATCGATTTCAAGAGCGATAACATATTCTCCTTTATTCTCTTCCCTTACAATAATCTGATGTCTTGAGTCCTCTTTGACAAGAGTTGTCTCTCTTTGCCAAATGAAATTAGGTTTACCTCCGGATTCAACATTACATTCAATTACTATTTTTTGTTGTCTTTCTTTGCGTATAATTCGTGGCTTCTCTTTGATCACAGGAGCGACTGATATATCAATTCAAACAATATTTTGGTTTTAATTTTTTTATACCAGTATTTCAAATTAAATTCTTGGCTTACATTCAATATTGAGTGTTAGGTTTGCATTACTCTCTCCGGCGCTGTTCCTAACATTACATCTGTAAACACCAGAGTCTTTGAGTGCCGGGTCGTGTATTTCCATACGAATCAAATAGACGTCTTTCTCTTCACTGATTGTCTGCTTAATTCGTGTCGATTCTCGCACTTCACTCGACTCGTAGAACCACACGATATCGGGCTTTGGTTTGCACTTCACTTTGCACTCCATTACTATTAACTTGCCGTTCCGTTCGGAAATGATTTTCGGTTTCTCCACAAAAGTGGGCGCCTCTCCCGTCCCCTTAGTCGCGCCCTCAATGTTTAGCTTCAGGTTTGCAATGAGTTCTCCGCTTTCATTCTTTATCACACATTTATATTCTCCACTGTCTTCTCCAGAAGGGCTCTGAACCACACAAACAATCGTTAGTTTATTCAAGAATTTGTACACAAAAATTTAATTAAATTTACTTTAATATCCAGTGTGACAGTGTATTCCTCTTTAGATTCATTAATTAGGGAACTCTTCACTCTTGTCGACTCTTTGACAACAGTCGACCCCTTATACCAAACGGTAGTGATTTTGGTGGTCGACTTGACCCTACATTCCAGGGTAACGCTTCCTTCCTTTGGAATGATTCGCGGCTTTTGAACAAATACTGGCGACAAGTCTTCGTCATCACCGCCTAACACATCCATTCAATTGATTCAATATTTTTGCATTAGTTTTAAATTACAAAAAACTATTAATTATAATAAGAATATATTTAGGCTGAAACATAATTATAATAGCTCCAAGTACTTAAAAATTGCATAATAACTGATACCTAATAATTTAGTTAAAGCACTGTATAGTACTTATTATCTGGTATAATATTACGGTAAAGCTATGGTGTACTGTATCTTATTGAGCCAATTAAACGAAACTATTTTTTAATTGTGAGATTTGCCTTTCAAGCGCTATTTTAGTATTCTTTGTATTACTACTTTAAAAATAATTCAGTCATAAAAGTTTCGCAAATACTTTGAAAGTTGAGCGCAATATTAGCGTTGGATTCGCCCAATTCATTGACGGCATTGCACCTATAGTTCCCGCCGTCATCAGTGGTTGGGTCAGAGATCTCGAGGGACAATGTGTACGTATCTTTGCCAGTATCTACTTTTTTGGTCTTATGACGGACTCCAGTAGACAGGGCTTTGGTTCCGTGAAACCATGTAATCTCTGGAAAGGGATTCGCTTCCAGAAGGCATTCTAATATAAGTGTCGTTCCTTTTTGTCTAATTGTGGGCTTCTTTGGAAATCTGGGGGCTTTGCCGTCCGGTAGATCCGGTTTATCCTCATCGAAGTTCAAGTTAATAGTGGCGTATCCATCGCCGTGTTTATTGGTGGCCACGACCTTATACTCACCGCTGTCTTCGTTGCAGACATCAGAGATGGTAAGAGATGCTATTTGGTTGTGTTTGTCGGACAATAGGGAGTACTTATGTCTAGAATCCTCTTTAACCACTTTCCCGGAGTGCAGCCATTGGATGGATGGGTTGGGATCGGCTACTAATCGGCACTCAAACGTAATCCTTGAGCAGTCGTCCGATTGTTTTATCACAGGTTTTTCGGTGAACGTGGGTTTGGCGCCGTCCACGGGCACCGGTGCCTCATCATCTGCACCAGTAGTTTATTTTAGGGACACATTTGTCAAAAAGCGAGTCATCAATTATCTTATTGTTGACTTACCGTCAAAATTTAGTGTAATCGAGGCATTACTTTCACCAAGCTCATTCTTGGCGATCACCTTGTACTTGCCGGCGTCCTCCACATTCACATCATTTATTTGCATAATAGAGTGGTAGCCCTTCTCCTTCTTCTCCAGAGTGGCCTAACATTTGCCAAACAAATGATTATATTTTTATTTTTTCAAAAAAAACAATTGGAATCTAATTTAAGAGTTGTTTAACAAATGTGGGCACAAAACAAGAAAATACTAAAGAAAATATTGATATTTATCTCCAGTTTTGATTGATTTGAGAGATATTTTTAATTTGAATGCAAGTGACGAATGATATAAATATATATAAATAATTATTGAATACTTTTGTGTCAAATCGGTTTCAGATCGTAATTGGAGTCGTGATTCTGTGAAATTACATCTCTTTTCGAGATTTTGAGTTTCAGCCAAAATAACTAAATAGATATGTGTGTCGACTGTCGAGTGTTTAATGTTTTGTTGGTTTTTAAGCCTAATAAATAAGTTATTATTGAGAATATGAGTTATACTAATGCCGTAAGAATATGTGTAATAGTAATGCCAAACAAGAACTTGAAAATGTGTTGAATAGGCAATTGATAAGGATCTTAATTATGATCTTATTTTAATATAAAAACAATGCAGTAGTTTAGTACTAATGTCAAAGAATTTCAAACATTTCATTCATTTTCTTCTAGAAAAACTATTTTAAGATTTTGTTTTTAAGATTTTGTTATTTAATATGAATAAACTAATTAACAAAACATTTTTAACGTAAGAGTCATTGTGATTAACAAACTTAACATAACATTTATATTGTATTATAATTATTATTATTATTAAAATAAACTAATTAAACTCAATAATGTTGCTTTTAAAACAATACCACAATTAATCAGTAACAATTAATCAGTATACCTTTATTAAGATTCAATTTATGTTAAAGTAAGTTACTGTAACATTTGTTAGGGAAGTAAGTAATTGCTAGATAAGCAAAAATAGATGTCAGATTCTATCATTATTGTTGTTATTATTTAAAACTATTTAAATATGATAGAATCTAAAATTATTATACAATTTACGGATAAATATGATTATAAAGCTTATTAATTGAAGTTAGATATTTCTATTCATTAGATTCTATAACATTATTAAATACAACTCATAAATTCCAAATAATGGCAATTAATTACCGATAATTTGTATACATAATGTTTATATATAATATATAAATTTATATTATATTATAATGTTTATAGTATAAGTTATATTATTTTTAAAAGGATCCAGAATATCCAGGAGTTTTAAAAATTCATTTTAAGAATTCTGTAATTTTTAGATTTCAGATTAGAATAGGAAGTTGGGAACCCTTGTCCGACCCGACCCTTAAGGGTTTCGGACGGGAACGGGTTTGAATATTAAGGGCCGGGTCGGGAAAGGGTTTCCCGTCGTAGAAATCAAAACCCTTAAAAAGCCCAAACCCTTAGAAACCCCTTATATTTTTCTCACAGTATTTATATTTCCTCTTAACACGACCCCCAAAATGTCGATAAATTATTTATATTAGATCTATTACGTTTTTTGTAAACCTTAAAACATTATATGACTGTAGGTTTAATGTTTAATGCAATAAAAGTTCATTTAATGTTAAACTTACCGCAATTTTATATAGGTTTATATTTTAAGGGTTTTTCGGATTCCCACGGGTTTCCCGGCATAGAGGCCGGGCCTGATCGGGCTTCCCGTTTGAAGAACACTAAGGGTTTGGGCCGGGCCGGGTTTCAAAAATTGGTCTAACTTTGGAGTCTAGCACAGATTACATAAAAGTACCCAGAGAAAATATTTAAAAAGCTTAGTATAATAAGTTAGTAATTACAGTATTTATATATAAATTCTGTTTATGTTTAAACTATCAGAATTACAAATACTAAATATATTTAAAGAGAATAATTTTATAAATAAATTTATAATGGCAAATGTATCGTTATACTTAAATACAGTGTATCAACAAAATATTTGGTATATAATTTTAAAATTAATTAGATAAACATGTTTGTGTTTTATGTGGAGTTATATAATATTGAAAAGCGGATATTCTGACTGATAAGTGCTTAATAAAAGGCTTTTTATAAGTGTTTTTAATGAACCAAAAAAGCTGTCAATAGAGTGGAATATTTTTGGTGAATAAGTGTTCACTAATTATTGAAAGTGAAGTTTGAATATATGTAAGCATTTGAAAAATGTTGAGCACTTATAGCTAATACTGAGTTTGGAAGCACTTACAGTAGTATATGATTTAGATTTGAATCCAATTTATTTTTACTCTTTCTACAGATCAGAGTCTGTCAGTCAGTCTCAAGGCTTTCATTCACTAACCCTTCCCTCCAAACACTTAATTTGTTTTGCGAAATCACTCGTATGAATGCTTTTCATTATATTATAATATAAATTATCAAATTCTTTAAATACAAATTGCATTTTTTAAAAGTTCAAAAATCAACTATAAATACAGGAATATATTTTGAATACTAAACATACGGAAAGTATATAATATAAATAGTTAGAATTGGATTCAATAGACGGAAGGGTACCTTAAATCTGCCCTTTTGTACGATGAGCGACCCGTTGTGAGTCCAGGACACCTCCGGCTTGGGGTCGGCGATGATAATGCACTCGA
>CAJPVJ010000209.1:0-32122 GCA_905397405.1 Oppiella nova
AGTAATTTAAAGCAATAATTAAAAACTAAGATCTAATAAGTATTAATACTGTATATCATTCTGAACGATATAACCTGGTAAGAATATTATTCTGGAAGTCATAGTTATACTGACAATATTTATGATAACAGTCATTTGTCAAAAATTGTAATGTTTTATTTGCATAATTTGTGATTTGTTACCGATGGTCATTGACATCTAAGTTATTGTTTTATCAAATATGTTTGACAAGTACTGTATTTGCAAACAACCCTATAAGAGCTACAAATCATTAATCTGGCGCTAATGTAGTGCTAAAGGAAAGGGATATAACGTAGTCTACAAATGTAGAGAAAGAAGATTACATCCAAGAAGAGTACTCTATTAATACTTACAGTCGCTGTATGTAGAGTATGTAGAGTTGCATTTTGATAATTATGGCATAAGACTGACCATTTCATTTTAAAAATTGTTGGATATGTACAATGAATAGCCTTACACGTTGTATAAACGATGTATCTTATAATCAAAATCTTTTGTAAATTGTCTTTTTTTTGAGTAAAATGTGGATCAAATACAGTTGATATGTCTTTTAGACATCAATTTTACAACTGATATCTCCTTTTAGTAATACATGACTGTATATGCTGTATATATTTCTAATATTCTACTCAATTCATCCAATATCTCAATGTCTGCCTTATATTGAGCTCTCAAACAAAAGCCTCAATTAAAGTTGAGTTCATTTAAGCGAAAATATATATCAACTTTTGCCGACAAATGCTTTGGGAAGCGATTCACTAATACTTTAATTATATTTATTGCCGTTTTTGAGCCCAATAGTGATGAGGTCTGCAAAAGTTGCATCACTTGGAAACGGATCAGTTCTTCAGAGCTTATAAATCAGTGTTAGTATCGAAACAAACTTTTAGACAATCATTCGTTTCACTGATAATCTCATCGTTTCTATTCAATAGCAGAGAAGCGCAGGTATGGGCTCCAGAACTCAGACACTAATACTTTATAATACTTTATATTATACGGTATTGTACCAGTTTATATAATAGCAATACTAAATGTTTCAGGTTAAAAATTACGCGTTTGTTTGATTTAATTGATCGGATTTACAAGTAAATTAGCGGTAAAATCACAAAATAAATAACCGTAATTTGACATCTATGTAACCGTGAGTCATAAACACTCAAACAATACTTTAGTTAATTTCAATAGTTATTCAACAAAATTAAGTATTAAGATAAAGTGGATATGAAATTATGTATTTAATTAAACGGTAAACGTTCACCTGTACAAGTAATTGTGAGATCAGTTTTATGGTTAAAATATCAAAATATGTTTAATTATGTGACAAATCATTATAAATGAGTAATCAAAAACGAACTGATTTTATAAACTGTAACAAGAATTAGGTTAATCGCAAACAATTGTCTCGATTTGATTCACTTTGTGTAGCATTTTCTCGATCCTATGGTCAGCCCAAGTGGAGGACACTTTGAATCGACAGTTGGGTCTCTTGAGTGCGTTGTCTATGAGAGACTTCCAGTCCTTATTGTTTTCGAGAGATCGGGCAGATATGCATAAAATCATTGAATACTTGGCTCGAGTGAGCGCCACATTCATCCGCTGAACTGAATTCAGAAATCCAATCGACTGATTAGAATTGGTATCAAAAGCTCGAACAGATGACAAAATAATAACATCCCGTTCCTGGCCTTGAAAGCCATCGACAGTATTGACTTCAATGTTGAACTTAAAGTTGTTGTTCTCGAGCTTCTTATTGAGACAATGTTTCTGTCCGTTATATGGAGTGATGACTCCTATGTTGTATCTTTGAGAGGAATCACTACTCGGACACAGCATTCGTTCAATAATAGTGAGCAAACGGACCACAAAATTGGCCTCTAATTCGTTATATTTATTACTCGGATCCGATGAGTTCTCCTGAGTGTCCGTCACATCAAACACAATATACGGCTTAAGTTTGAAATCTCTGTTTCGGATCACTTTCTCACTGCAAGTGAGTCTTCCGTCATAGAAGTGTTTCGACGGAAACTCACAGATCTGTGGATGCATTCGGTATTGTTCTGTAAGCATCAGAATAGGACTCTTTTGTTCGGGATCTTTGAGTTCACATTCGCGGAAGTAATGGAAGAAACGCTCGAAGAGAGAGCGACCCAATTGAAGATTACTGGCCTTCTTCGAGATGACTGTCGCCGGCAATTGCATGGGATCTCCAATTAGTATCATTTTTGTCATCTTATAAGCCAATGGCATCAGTAGCTCGGGTTCACTGCATTGGGACGCCTCGTCCACAATGACACAGTCAAAAGTGGACGGACCTATACTGTGGTACAGATTCTCAATGGGTGCCGAATGGCTGCTGTTAAGTGTGGTTAATATGATGTCGGCGTTGAACATAACCGATGTTCTCATTCGGTGTCTATTAGTTTCAATTCCTTTCATTGGTTTCATTGGTTTACCGCTGAGTTTATTGAGTGCGAGGGCCAGGTTTGCCATCTCTTTATCGTTAACGACGAGTTGAGTGGTCTTGCGGTCGGCCCTAAGGTTGGCGCTCTCCTGTTCCAACTTCGAGATCTTATTCTCAATGTCTTTCATTTGTTTCTCTATCGTCTCCTTCGACTTCTTCTCTTCCATCTCGAGGTTCTTCGAGACGATGGACTCCAAACACATTTTGCGCACCTCTTCGTGGACCTGAGGGCCCTGTCCCACGCGAACCAACCGGATCTCACGATTGCATTTATGTTTGTAAAGGTATTTCCTCTCGCAGTACAGTCTTCGCGCGATCTCATCGACGGCGCCATTACTCGGCGCACAGATTAGGATACGTGGCGGTCTCTCATCTGTGACACACTTCATGTAAATATATTTAATGATTCCAATCAATGTGTGAGTCTTTCCGGTTCCGGGCGGGCCCTGAATGAGCAGCAGTTTGGGCACAGCGTACGGACGGTTCAGTATTTCATTGCAGCCGCGAATGGCTTTGTTTTGAGACTCATTAAAGTTGACGGATTCGGTGGCGACGTTCGTGGGAACCACTACTTGACACGTGAAGGAACGGGGTTTCAGAATGTCTTTGAAGAGCGGACACGTGTTAAGACCCGAAATCAATTCAATTTGTCTCATCGTTGGCTTCAAATAGTATATCCCCTGAACACCAATCGGTTCACTCGTAAGGATTCTTAAGGGTTTCCTAGCGATCAGAACAGTGTATTTGAGAAGCAATTGTCCGGAAGTGACGGGTCCGACAACCAGTCCCGGCACTACCGGTGTGCTCGCAGTTATGTTTTCCATATTATACTCAGTTATATATCCAAAGAGTCTAACTTTTCGTGGCTCACCGTTAGACGAATCAATTGTCAAATCAACTAAAACCAGATAACCCTCATTGGGATAACAATAGTTCTTGAGTTTATTCTTATGGATCACTGATTGGAAGCAAATGGTAATGAAATATTCGTCTGAAGAATATTCTGGAGCGAGAACTGCTTTGAATGGTTGCGTGTGTTTGCATTTGTTGTAGTCTTCAAAAATCTGAGCCCAAGTCTCGAACAGAATGAGAGGAATATATGCCGATTGGTATTCATCTAAAGAGTCATAACATGTCTTAACACCGATTCCTTCACCATAAGGGCTGAGAGGAGGCGGCACCTCATTGGACACACACTCTAACAACCATTTGGTATTCCAGTCCAATATAACGGCCAGAATGTGGTTATGACTGTATTTACTATCAGAATATATGTCTTCATTCAAAGTCATGGACTTGCGGTGAAGGTCTCTAAGGGGTGGTATGTTCTGCACCGGCGCTCTCATGACTGGCACTTCCGGTGAGTATACGGTCGGAGAGAATGCTTTACCAAACATTCGGTCACTCTTTACACGATTTAAATCACTTTTATTGTTGTTATTATTGACACACTTCTGGTGATTGTCTCGTTTCCGCTCCAGAACTTCTGCCAACGAATACTCGCTTTCCTTCAATTCATTGCCCTTTTGTTTCTTATTCTTAGCCATCAATGCACTCCTCGTGCTCTTCATGTCCTGTCTATCATTCTTCGAGTCCTTTAAGACAACCAAATCGTGTACGTCTTCATCCATTTCATCTAATTCTCTCTTATTATCAGTCTTTGAGGTCTCTTTGGGTTTGTCTTTACTGTTAGAAGAGGTCATAATGGCATTGAAGAGGCCTTCACTCCGATTGCTCTGCTTCTTGACGGCCACCGCAGGCCTACTCATCGGTCGCAACGAGTTCTTCGGCGCCAATGAATGGTTGGTGTCTTTGGCGTCTTCTTGTGTCAACTCATTGGTGTGTTTCGTGTGAGTGGCGATGCGATTGAGCCTATGGTTGGTATTCCAGTTCATATTGTCCAGACATGACAAGTAGTTGTAGTCGTCGTCCGAAGAGTCGTCCGATGACATCAAGTCTTCATACGGCAAGTGTCCACTCATTCTGAGGAGATGTCAATGGATTCAATGGGTTCAGTGATGGTGTATGTGTGTGGATGTGTGGATCAGTTGGTGTGACTCACATGTGTCCACTCAGTTGTCCTCAAATACGGTCTGATCTGTGGTTTCGTTGTTTCGTTGTTCAGTCATCCAAATATTGACAACACTTTGAATGCATTCAATGAATACGTCTCTCATATGAGTGATGCGTTCACTGAATGACGACGTCTTTTACTGCAACGCAACACCTCTTCAACCCAACCACTGGTCAACCCATCGACACATCCATTGAAATACCCTTTCATTTACATACAGTTAACACAAACTGACAAATAATTTAATTGATTATTGATTTAAAATTAAGTTTAATTGATTTAAGAGAAAATATTTTAATGACATTTACAACAATTTGATGACATTTTGTTTAACACAGAAATCATTAATATATCAAAAAAATTTTAATAAAATATATATTTAGTACTTTATTTAGATTTAAAAACTATTATAATAATTAAAACTTTCCAGCAATAAATTTATTGATTAAATTTTAATTATAATATTGGACAGATTTAAAACTTTATGTGAAGATAGGTATTGAATTGGAGTTTCCAATAGATTTGCTTATTCCGTATAAATGCCATAACTATTAAAAAATGATATTTAAAAAGAAATAATTATAAAAGTTTAGAAAAATATAAAAACTTGTGAAACACTAATAGGAGTTTGATTGAGCGGTTAGATTGTTGACACAGATCCATAGGCATGTTAGCATTTGGTGGCAGTTTTGCTACAATTAATAGATTGCTAACAAAGCAACTCTAATGTCAAATATGTTGCGGAACTGTTAGGAGGGCTTCATCGGCATCCCGATCCACACTACAGTTCTAGGGAAAGGAAAAGGCATTAAATTTGACAAACATCTCATCAGCATGATCTTCATTCATCATTAGTTTATTGCTTGTTATTAAGCTTTATACTGTAATATATCATTTTATTATTATTTATTTATTTATTAAATAGGATATCATTCTTACCGGAATTCAAACATCAAATGTGTTTATTTTTAAAATTTAAATAATATATTAGACTTGTGTCAATTGCAGTGAAAATGTTTATTAGTATATGAATACATTAATAGCATATAAATATAAGTTATTAATTATATTATTTGTTATTAGAATATTAGCAAATATTTGTATTAGTAAAGTTCCAGTACCATTATAAATTATTTATATTTTTAATGGAGTTTTTAAGGGTTTGTAGAATAATCATAAAATTAATGATAAGTTGAAACAAATAACTCCATTCTGGTTTTACCAGTTAAATTTTTATACCCAGATTAATAAAATAATTAAATGAATGTTGGTAAAATTATTTAATCATATTATAAGTCAAAATGGGTTATTGTCGAAAAACGTTTAAGAAAACTCTGAGGTTTGATTTTATCATTCAATAGAAATATTAAATATAAATTTGATTTAATAAACAATAACATTATACTATATTATAATTATTTGCATTATCATAGTTAACGATACCTAATATTAAAGCTGGGTGTGTTACAGTATTGATATTAATATACTGTATGACTTATAATTTATAAGTTATAAAACTGTAGCTATTCTCAGCTACACTAGCTTCGTTAAACTTAATAAACACTTTATTTAAAATAATTTGCACTACATTTCCAAACCTTGAATTTTATTTATATATTCATATTTATGTTGAAAATTTAAAAAATTCTTAAATTTTTAATTTAATAAATTTTAAGTAAAACCTATTTTTATTTATTAAATAAAAGTATAAAACACTGAGTAGAGTGAAATATAAAAATTCTACCAATTATACAGTAAAAGAGTATAAAAAATATTTATCAAGCGTATAAATATTATACATAATGATTAATAATCCATAAATAGATTAGTTTTATAGCTGTTAAAAGACAACGGCTAGTAGTTGTAAATATTATATTTAAAAATCGCATTCAATATCTTCTCTAAGGATAAGGTCTTTAAAGGAAGTTCTGGTGAATCGAGTCCTCAAAGGTTTACCACAAATGTATTGTGAGTTTCGATCATTAGTGCGGATCGTGTTATAGCATTGCGAAAAGTTATCGCTATAGGAGTTACGATAGGTCTTTGATATAACCTGTGAAGACATCATATTTTATCCATTAGACTAACCATGGTTGCCATTCATATGCAGTCATTAATGGTTTTCAAGACACACATTTCAAATTAAAGGTTTCAAAAAAGGAAGTGCAGTGCAAATGTACAGTATATTAACATATTTAATGCAAATTAAATAAAATTGTTAGAAATAAAAAACAAGCGAAAAACCATAGTTTAAATTAGTTATGAAAAAAACCATAAAAAGAATAGATATGTTAAAACAAAAACATCAACAAAATAAAACATTGGATTAGTTGGATTAGTTATAAAGTGCTGCAAACAATAGTGTTCTTATGATTGAAGAGGTTTTGGACAGATATTGTCATTTGTGTCGAGTCTTACCAGAGGTTTCTCGCGATGAGTGTTGACGGCTTCAATAGGAATGTTGATCTCATCGACCTGACAGCCATATGCCACTGGAGTCAATTTAATAATGGTATGCAGGGGCACTTTTAAATACGGTAGGAAGTCTGAAAAGATTAACATGTCATCACTTTCTGTACTTTTATTGCCGAGACACTCAACACAATAAGTTCGAGTCATTCAATCTTTATATTCAATAGATTTATATTAATATTAATTCTTAAGACATATCATAGACATTTCTGTATAATAATTAACAAAACAATTATTTGATAGTTGAAAGAAAGAACTGAAAAACATATAAATAGTGAATGTGATTAACATTACATAAATTGGGCCCAAAATAAAGAATTAGATAACATTTTGAGAGAATTTATGAACCAAAACAAAACAAAATAATAAGACATTAAGTATTAGGTGTGACATAATAGTGATACATCGGTGCCCTATAAGAGCTTGTGGTCGTCAACGGCCGCGATGGGCACTATTATCTCCTCGAGTTGACAGCCGTATGCCAGCGGCGTTAACTTGATTATTGTATGCAGGGGCACTTTTATAAACGGCATATCCGCTACGGATAGAGAGAGACAAACGTTTTGGCCATAGCTTCAGGTTGTGTACAACAGAGCACAACATTGACATACAGATCATTACTGATCACTACACTATCTATATGCACACAAATCACTCGTTCACTCCAAACAGTCTCACCTGAGCTCTTGTCCAAGAAGTAAGCGAGTAGGCATCGCAACACAGCTTGATGGCCGACCACCAGAACATTTTCCTGGCGCTCCAGTTCCATGATTACGGGCTCGAGTCGGGCCACTAAGTCCTCGTATGACTGCAACCCAACAAACAATTAGTGCCCAATCAATGTCATAGTGTGACGCTATATACTGTACCTCTCCCTTTGGGTACCGGTAGTGAAACTTGTCCTGATCTCTCAATGCAAACTCATCCGGATATTTAGTTTGAATCTCTTCGTAAGTCATTTCCTCGCAGATTCCGGCGTCGATCTCATTCAAGGCCTTCCATCTCTCTTGTGGTGCTTTAATCGCCTCAGAAGTCTGTGCTGTTCTCTGAAGCTGTGACGTCCAGACTCGAAGACGAGGAATATTCTGTTCAGATATATATTTTGCCAAAGCTTTCGAGTACTCCCACCCCCTCTCAGAGAGCTCCGCGTCTCCGCCTATCCTTCCGAGTAAGTTATAGACACTCTCTCCGTGACGGGTCAGGTATATGGAGCGCGGAATTATGTGTATATTCATCAGATAATAGACAACTCGACTTTGAATGTGTCCCTCGTGTCTGTGGACCACCACCTTTTCGCCGGCGTTATATATCTTCATGAATGAGAAATCCTTCTCCCGGTCCTCATCCAGGGGTTCATAAGCCAGTTGGTAGTGTTCAATGCGCTGCACAAAGTCTTTCAGTGCATCTTCATTACTGACATCCCGATAGTCCGGACTGTGAACCTTCACCTCCTTTTGTAGACAAATACAAATAATTAGTGAACATTGGGCACAAGTACGGTATATAAAGTTATTTGTAGGCCTAACCCTAATATTAGCGTCAATAATGTTAGGGTCGTTGCAAAAGGATTCGACAAAAAACAGTTTGTATCCATATTTGTTGACAACCGTATCGTAAATGAGTTGTCTTCTGTCAAATGTAGTGTTTGTCGCGTCATATACGGCCACTTCGCCCGTCCCCTCCTCGAGCCACGAGCACATGTCGTCCAGTGCGTCGATCGCGCACTTACTGCGTGTTTATAAGTAGTTTCAATTAATTCATTAAAAATAGTTTTTCAAAACTTATGACATGAATATAAAAATAAATTGGAGGTCAGAATGTAGTGGATGTGCAGAGAATGGGTTGGAAGGGTTGGAAGGGCTGGAAGTGTTCCAAACGAGACTCACTTTCTAATGACGAGCGCATCCTTATTGTCGGGCCTAAAGAAGTCGTGATTGCGATAGAGTTTAGTCGCCTGTCGTCTGTACTCTCCGACATTGAAGACCCTGGTGTTGATTCCGATCCAATTGAGATAACGGGTCAACTTCTTAGCGATGTATGTCTTGCCTCTGGCCGGCAGTCCAACCATTGCGATCACATGAGGGATGTTGACGTACGCTGTCGTGCGATCGCCTGTCAAACAATTAATTCATTAATCAAACCATTAATACATTCAAAAAGTGCGACAAAACAACCTCTAATCGGGAAGGGCTTCGCGCCGTTATTCTGAGATATCTTTCTGTTGGGAACCACTTCTTTAGTCATTTTAAAGGATTTCCAAATCAAATCAATTAGATTTTTGTTTTGACTTTTGATTTAAATACAAATTATTATCACAACAAAATGTTTATTTAGAGTTTATTCAAACCAAAACTTTGGAAATATTTAGTAATTATTGCAAATAAATACAAAAATAAAAGTGATTTTCCACACACTCTTCACTATCTTATCGGTTGATCTGATGAGTGAACTTCAAGACTAGGAGTCAATAGATTTAATAGCAGACACAAACCAAATAAGAACTAATGAAACAATAATCCAAATTCAATTCAATTACATTCACTTCAATGTATATGAAGTGAGAATCAATGACTCGACACAAGAGAGAGGATGTCCTTCAAGTGCTTCACTGAACACTTTAACAACCAGGAGGTATGTGTCCGCACATGTATCCCAATTAACGTCAATTAAATAATTGTGCAGTTCTTTACCGTTTCGTACACTTCTTTAAACTTTTATGAAACAATTATAACAAAAGTCAAATAATGCTTTTATCTGTGAATATAACGACTGATAACTGCAATAAGACTAAATAACTGTGAATCGAGATTATAACTAAACTCATGAAACGCTTCCAAAGTATCATACACTCAATTCATGTGAACCCTTGGAGTTTATTTAGAGTTTATTCAAACCAAAACTTTGGAAATATTTAGTAATTATTGCAAATAAATACAAAAATAAAAGTGATTTTCCACACACTCTTCACTATCTTATCGGTTGATCTGATGAGTGAACTGCAAGACTAGGTGTCAATAGATTCAATAGCAGACACAAACAAAATATGACTACAGTATAGGAACTAATGAAACAATAATCCAAATTCAATTCAATTACATTCACTTCAATGTATATGAAGTGAGAATCAATGACTCGACACAAGAGAGAGAGAGAGGATGTCCTTCAAGTGCTTCACTGAACACTTTAACAATCAGGAGGTATGTGTCCGCACATGTATCCCAATTAACGTCAATTAAATAATTGTGCAGTTCTTTACCATTTCGTACACTTCTTTAAACTTTTATGAAACAATTATAACAAAAGTCAAACAATGCTTTTATCTGTGAATATAACGACTGATAACTGCAATAAGACTAAATAACTGTGAATCGAGATTATAACTAAACTCATGAAACGCTTCCAAAGTATCATACACTCAATTCATGTGAACCCTTGGAGGATCCTTGGACTTTGAATGTCAAGAGTATACTGTATGTGAAATGGTTTACAAACTAATAATGGGAATGGGATGCGTACTATTAGCTGACAATTAAGGAGTGACACTACTGTATACAGGTTGACAATATTACATGATTACATGGGTTATACCGGTTCTTATGGTTAGACTTATTCCTAATGACTGAATAGACGACATTATAGAGAGCGCATGACATCAGTCGACATACACTTCGCAGACCTTTCTCCATACAAATTCATCAAAAACCATGAGATTTTTGTATGGATTCTGTGATTTAGTTAATTTACAAACATTTTATATAATTAAATAGTTGTTATAAACTATAATTGTTACTTAGATTTCATAAAATTAATTAATAAAAAGTTTAGATAGAGTGAGTGCTTTAGAATCTAAAGTTTCGATGAATGACCGTATGGAGGGGTCATTGTATGCATTGTGAGGCTACTGATTCTTATAAGTTATAAGTTGTCTTATACTCACGATAATAAGACATATTCATACAGTAAATGGTCTAGGAATGTAAAATTACTTAATCTAATACTTATTTAAAGATATATTCTTTATGTTTTTATATTAACATACTTTTTAAATATTATGATATAATAAGTACACACAATATTGTAATTAAATAATATATTTAAAATATCTTATTGATAGTGTGATAAACCCAGTATACTAATGTAGAGATACATTTATTGAATGGTCTAAAATGTTGTCATTTAATTGGCATTTGCTGTGAACAGGAAGTTTACCAAAACAGTAATGTAATCAGTTGATCAATGGAGTATCCACTGCTATTCAAGAATCCAATTTAATTTACAATTAAAGAAAGTACACTACAGTTACTGCAGTACACTACAAATTTGTATTAGCCAATAAAATGCCTTCAAGACGTAATATAATACACGTCGAGATGCTTATAATGAGGTCTGTGTGTAAGCAAAACAGACAGAGCGTATTTGAACTCACATTTGGACAACTTATATAAGTCTTATAATATAGGCAGTATAATATACAAATTCTCCGACTATTCCTAAATTACTATGCAACATATTACTGTCGTAACTATACTAACGAAGTTATACTTATAATATTTAGGTATTTGAGAATATTTTTAGAAAGCTCTTTATATCATTTTTATTTGTTCATAAGTATACATTTAAAACCACAGTTACTGTACTGTGTTAACTTACTAAAATCTATCGTTTTGGAGTATCTACCGTACTAACGTATATCATATCTAAATACAGTATAGCTAAATAAAAGAGTATTTTACATTAAAGTATTACAGTATTAATAAATATTAATTTTATAATAGATGTCTAAAAATTATTTTTATTATAAATATTGTGCATAGTACTGTAAATGTATTAAATGTTTATTTTAACTGTTTAGTATATTTTTAACTAAATGTTTAGTAAATCTTTAGATATTACTCTATTTAATAAGAATAAATCAATTAACAGTAAGAAAATTTAGGAAATAAAAGTAAGGAAACTGAAATACAATATATAATATAAAACATATAAGTATAGATAAGGGGTGAAAGTTAACACGATAAAAGTTTATTTTTATTACCTAAAACAAATTACATAATAAAAATTATTAGTACGTAAAAACTGACTAAAATTGTAATACTAATGAGATAGATTTCTCATAGAATTACAGTCATACCCAATGTTTTAGCAATATATAATTAACAATTATTACAATACTAATTTTAAAATATAATTTTGTTTTGGATTTGGTTTTATGTATTTATGAATTGCAAGTTTTTTGATAACACTGGATTGACATACTGTATATTCCGTTATTTAAATAAAAATAAAATCTTCAAAATCTTTGATGTTTAAGTGAATTTTTATATTACAGTTAATACAGTATTACCAAACAGTAAGGGAGTGAATTTTTGATATTTTACGAAAGCATTTGTTTCATAGTAGGTTCAAAATGAAATGTTAATTGAATTCAGCAAAGGATTTAATATCTCTCCAAAAATAAAATTTTTAAGATTCAATTGTAATAAAATATATAAGGAATCAATGACTCAAAAATATAAAGAACTAAAATAAAGTTTTTTATTTGCGACACAACTGTCCCTTTTGAACGGTGAACCCAACCCCACGCCCTTTAGATGAAGAGTAGGGATTGAAATGGGGCTCAAGTAATAAGAAAAGAATATATATGTGGAGAGAGTAGAGTAGACCTGAGCTGCAAACCAGTGATTTGCTCACAACTAACTCAAAGAAATGCTGCTCTCAATGCCCGTTATGTCACATAAATGCTATTTTCCCAGGCCTTCAATGAGACACTGGAGAGAGAGAGAGAGAGAGAGAGAGAGACTGGTAAGAGCTCGACATGAGCAGAGGTCAAGGTAGCAGTTCGTGCAGTACTGGCACTGGCAGTGCAGTGTTGGCAATGGTTTGGTGCATCGGTATTGTCGGGTGACTCTCATCACTGATGATTCCCATGCATTGCTTGCATTGCATTAAAATGTATACCAAATGAATGGGAAGAGAGAGGAGAAGAGGAGCTGACGAGAGGAGAGAAGATGTGATGCAAACGCATGCGTTGACACTGCAGTCCATGAGACACAGCACTGAGAAGCGATTGCATTGACTCCAAACGCTATGACATAAACCCAGTGACTGTATGGATGTCCACACAGACCTCATACCAGTCCTAACCTCGTGTTCTAATCTATAGTGTATTTGGTGTGACAGTAGAGTGTAATTAGTGTGGAATGCATTGAATGGATGGAGTAGTGATGAGTGCGAGTGATGGTGTGGATGAGCCACTGGATGAGACACTGGATGCAAACACTTTCACCTTTTGATTGTTGCTCAGAAGGCGTCGACGAGTGAATCGCCGCTGGGCTGCTATCAAATGCTGAGAGATGTCCACTAATTCATCGATTCATACATCCATACAGCCATCCATCCAAACAACCATACATTCACTCCATTCTCATACTCTCCATACTATCTCTTATTCTTGTCGTGCGTTTCTTTCTACTAATTATTTTGTTTGAGTTTATAATAATGTAATTGTATTGCAATATTTAATAATTAAATAGTGATATAACTAGCAATTCATACAGTATGTACAGGATTAATAATTTAATAATAATTAAGTATATATTTTGTGATTTAAGTCAAAGAATTGCAGTATGCATTGCATCAAATATTAGTCTTATATTTTTATAATGTGTTTAAGTATTATTAATAATATAAGTTGTTTGGTTCACATCATTAAGAATGTGAAGAATCATTGCATAAATCACATAATGATTGGATCACTGGATCACTGAATCATTGGACTGATTCTCAATCTGATGGCGAATACAGTGGAGTGAAAGGTAGGCATGAATTGAAAACCAGTTCATAAGCAGCATATCGTTGGATGCATTGCTATCAATATATTGAGTGTATGACTGTATGTATGCATGAGTTGGGTATGAGTGCTGTGACCGTCCATCATATAAGTGCTATTGAAAGAGACAGTTCCTTTCAACTTTTCACCACCGATTCCTACCTGTGCTCCTGTGCTGCTATTACTAAGTGAGTAGAGAGTAGAGCTACAGAAGCTGTGCCATAGCTGTAGTGGTGCTGTGCTTTAGGGGCGTCTTAACAGAATGAAAGATGATTTCTTGGGCGCACCCGACGACCCATGCATTGGATTGTTTGATGGCATCAAAAGAATCGCTATTTCTTACTATAGTTTAGATTTGCTTTTTATGATCGCATTCGAGAACTTATATAACAAGTTATGCGACCCAACAATAGCAAGCATAACAGCCCAGACCTAACAGAATAGGGGAGAGAGAGAGAGAGAGAGCAAAGATATAGCGGTACTTTTGGGCACTTTTGTCATACAATTCCCACGATATCATTGCAAGGCTATAGTGAGAGCAACACTCACAGCAACTGTGAATCATTTGACTGCATTGGAGGGATCAGATGGGATCGGGATCTTCAATGTGAGACCTGTTCTCATTCAATCCATGTATTATTGCATTTCCATGACATTCACTTCACTCTAAGTGTATTGCAATGCCTGAGCCATGTCTTGCAATCACAGTATTGCCCGCAACGCTAATCAGTTACTAAAAGCGGACAAAAATGTAAAAACATTTTCAGGAAACACAGGGCAACGAACTCAACACCATCTCTCTCTCTCTCTCTCTCTCTCTCTCTCTCTCTCCACTATTCATCCAAAAGTGAGATTTGAGACCATTTTTTAGTTTTTGAGAAAAACTCAATGAACTTAATGCCGGACTAAAAGTGATTAGTTTTATGCGACACTAACTGGCAGTCACTCAAAGGTGTGCTCACTCTTCACCAATAGTCCATTATTTGCACCCAAATTAGAGTTAACATTATTGTAGGCCGTACTGTATGCTACTCCTAGTAGGAATTTCCTACTGGTTTAGTAGGTTGTATTCATATAACCCTTTCATTCATACGAATAACAGAATTTAATATATTCTACTGTATTATTAATAATAAGTTATTAATATAATTCATGTATATTGATATACGGTATAACATTTAAGTCAATTTTAATATATTTGTAATTGATCAGGCTATTCTAAACGATTTGTATGTTGCAATTAGAGTTAATAATATAAAGACGAGAATGTTAAATATTAGATTAGGAATAATGTAGAGAATACTCACCACTTTTGAGTTCCATAACTTGTGTCCTCGCTGTTCACACCTTAACTAACCATAGAAAATGGTAAGACAAGTGCCATGAGAATTATCATAAGAAATATAATATAACATATCAATGACAACAACATATCATACATACGATATTAACGTAAAATACCTTAATATTGTGAAAACAATTGAAAGTTAGATAAATTGTGAGAAAGTTGTGGTGACGCTTAATGTCAAAAACATATAATATAGCACTAAATGCTTAGATTTAGTGATAATAAAAGTGAAATACACGTCAAACTGGTTGTAATTCAACATAAACGACACCTTTACAGAAGATAAGTGCTAAAGAGTTGTCATATTTACCACTTCCAACATAAATATAATATTTGTGACATTCAGTATAGGAAAATAAATATAAAATGACCACAATGTAATTTTATTAATAAATAAATTAATTGTATATATATTTGAGTTCTTTATACAATGAGTCTGAAATGAGAATTTATAGTTAAAAATATTAGATATTTCCATAACTGCAAAGCAATTACAATAATATATGTGTATTTACAACACAATTAATGTATATCAAGTATATAAATTAAATTTAACACAATATTTGTATATATTTATATTATATAATATATCACTAATTTAAGTCAATGCCATCACCAATAAATTGTGCAAAAATAAGACATCGTTGAGAATCATAAAATATTTATAAAATTGGTAACAAATTAAAGTCGTGTGGAATGTATAACTGATTGAAATGTATTTTTGTACATAAAATTTCATGTTTGAGAAATCATAAAAATAACAGTGAGTTAAAAGTCGAAATCAAGAGAATTAGAAGTGAATGCATTGATTGGATCCAACTTCAGACATAGCTTTCCTATCAATAATACAATCAAATAATAATACAAAAGTGTTTTGTTATGTAAATAAAGTGAATGAGAGAGCGAGAGAAGAGAGGAGAGCTGTGTTTTGAGACTCACTCGGAGTCTGAGGTGGAGTTCATAGGGACGAGTGGTGTCGGAGCGGCACTATTGACAGCTGCCTCCGCATCAACAGAACGAATGATCGATTGTTGTGGCAGTGATTGTGTCACGTCTTCCTGAATCGGTTCCATCTCTTTGCTGGAGTCGAGAGTCGGTGTGTTGTTGTGGTCGTTGACCTCCCTTTCACTGATCAGTATTTCACTAATACTGTCGGCCTTAGAGTGACTGTTATTCTCATATTTAATATTAAGATTTAAGTCTTCACTGAAATTCATATTTTCTTCGAAATGAGTATTTTTAGTAAAGGATTCGCTTTTGCGTGAACTCGGGCTCAAAGTATTGATAGCTTGCGATGAAGTGTTTAATGCGTTTAACTCACTGTTTGTCATGTTTTGATGAGTAGCCAACGAATCTGCTGATAGGCCGGCAGTCATGGCCAGTATGTTAGACCTGGAGTAAGGTCTGCTGCTTAAGAAAGGACCGCATTCTGTAATGGGAGACGTTTGTGATGGCGATTGCAATGGCACTGAATGTGAGGGCATATGCGACCACTTCAGGTGCACATGTTGTGCATCTGACCCATGCATTGGACGTGAGAATAGGGATGGGTTGACAGTATTGTCGCTAAATATATTATGATTCTGTTGGATCTCAGCATTGATTCGGTTCTGTTTTGGGGCACAACTATTGTCGTCTTCATCTGATGAATGACTTGACGCCAGATCTAGTGATCGATCAAACGAGACATCGCTGTCAGACTCCGAGTGCTCTGCATTGAGCGCATGTCGTCTTTTATGTCTACCGGGATTACAACCAAATTTAAAGCCGTTTGCTTTAGTGAGCCATACAAGAGATCATACCTGAAAGCATTGGTCGATGACTTGGTGACAGTGGAGCGGCTGGTCGTAGAAGAGGCACAGATTGTCATATTTCGGTGCAAAACATCGAAAGACGAGTTATGGAAAGTAGGCGCCGATCGAGAGGCCACTGAAGTTCTCGTTCCGCTTAAGCTGTCGTCGATGTAAACTCCTTTTTGGCCGCGAAGTCGAGCCCAAAGAACTCGAATATTATGTCGCACTCTATGGTTGATTAGACAATAGCCGACGAATATATAGACGGAACTGATTAGAGACATAAGTGAGAAGCCGTAGTGAAGCTCTTCGAGAGAGTCGTTGACCGAAAGGAGAGCCAGAATCCAAACCGAGCCGAGGAGTGGCAACAAAATGATACTCAACCACAACAGTGTCCGCAGATTTCCATAATCACTGACAGTCTCTTTGATTTGGACACTGGCCTGGAGTGCCAACAAGAAGACCACTAGATTTACCTATAGTTAAACAAATTGTCAGGGTTTGTCAAATGAACTGTTAGCAAGTACAGTATTGACTACCGTACTGGTAGTAACGGTAACAATTCAGATCATACGTACAATAATAGCTATACAAATGGGTGCCACTAAACTCCAGACAACACTTTCGTATATTGAAAGCCAACAACTTAATAAGTAAAAATAAACAATGCAATTATTTTACAGTAGTTCAATAGTTTGGCACAACAATGTAATTGAATGAACTTACAATAGGTAATTGCCGTACTGGTCAGCCCTCACACCAACTGTAAGGCCAACAATGATTGCTGGGACCACATATCCAATAAAGTAGTAGAACCTCATGGGTCCGTGGTTTATGTCTCGGATTTCAGTGAGCATTCGGTAGAGATGTATACTTTGGACACAACTCCATGAGAAGAGACACATAAACAGATATTGCAAACTAATTGCAGTCATTTTGCAACCAAACTTGAGTTCAATAAAAACAATATACGGTATTAATGATTAGAGAATACGGTACCATATATGATAATAGTTTAATGAATCAATTATATAAACCTCTTTTTGGACTAAAGTGGACCGACTCCTTAAGGCGATTAAAAATATGAGTTCGGCTAACAATAAACATAAGACTAAATGTCTATGAATTGAATTGCTATTCGTTTCAATGCCTCGGATGGCTGTCAACACGAATAAAGTGATGGCCAGTAATATCAATGAAATAATTGATCCAAAATAGGAAACCATGATTTGGGCCAATGATTCGCTCACGAAATACTATTTTAAAAGTAATTATCATAAATACGACACATCATTATAAACAGACACAAAATTACATCATTAGAGCTGATGTCCATAAGAACAGCGACACCAATGGCTCGATCGCACGAACAGTTAACGTAATCGTAAGACAGTCTGTATTTATTGGTCGGATGAAAGCCTTTTACTTCACAGCCTTTGGAAGACCATCGGCCGCGAGTCGGACCTGAAGATGATTTGGAGCGCGAGTTGGGGTTGGAGTTGAAGGCCCAGTACGCGCATTGAGGACCACTCCGACCGTTACGATCCAGTGTTCGCAATCTGAAGTGCAGTTTGGGTTGAATTGACTTATTGAGGAATTTGGTGCCATTCACAGGCTTTAGGGTCAATACGAATATTGGAGAATTGGCTCCAATTGGTTGACCGAATCGGTGTCTAATATAATAAAATAATTGTTATTTATTTAAAACTTAATTATATTCTCAACAAACAGTTACCGAACACTTGAGTCGACAATTGGGGGTAAAATTTGGCCTAAAGAGGGGAATATTGCGTAACCAATGATAGCATTGTCCGACTTTTTCTGTCTATCAAAAGATGCATTCATAGGATTGGAAGCAATGTCTTCAATAGTCTTTACGGCTAACGTCTTAAGAGGAACAAAAGCTTTGGTGATGTCATCAATGTTTTGCTTTCTTATGGGAAAGTTATTATATTTAGGTATTGAAACCGAAGGACTCGAATCTAAAGGCAAACTCATGTCAACATAAATGGATGGCACAGATGATTGGATTAAAGAACTTCTGTTGACATAAGAATGCAGCGATTTAGGCATATCCCACAACTGGTCACTCGATACGGTGTCCAACCCTAATGTCATCCATTTGGCTGAGACCTCAAAAGGGTCCGTAAAAGTGTCCATTTGATTGTCTATCAACACTTCCAAATAGCTATTGAATAGTTTAAGCAAATACTCGGCTCCCCTTTCCTTCTCGGAAATCCTCTCCCAATGGGACGCATATCTGGGCTCTAATAGAGATGAAGTCGATTCGACCAGATTTCGGATGAAATGTCTGTCCTGTTTATGAGTCAAATTTAGTCCTTTTTGCTTCAACTCGTTATTTATAACATGTCTTATTAAACGATATGCAATCAATATATCGGTGCCATAGAGAGTGTCGGTGCTATTGATTGCGTTCTTTAAATCGTAAGAGATTTTGATGGAAAGGTAAGAAGTGATGAGGAATTCGTTTCTCTCGAGTAAAACAGACTGTTCTGACAATTCAATGAATGCATTGGAGGTACAGTCGAAGAGGTCTGCAGTGATCCATCCATTGGTTTCCGAACACTGGCGCACAGCTTTCCCCACAGAACCGGTTGGACACGACTACAGTATTTAAACATAATTATAAAACAATTACCGTAACTGAAAGATTTGATAAATTTAAATGAATACATTACTGCACTTATAAATGAGTAATGCGTTTAAACCATACCTGTATGGCCTGTCCATTAAAGAGGGTGCGATCCCACCAGATCTGGTCGCTGAAAGCTCGGGGACAGCCCTCGTAAATGACTTCACAGCCTCTGAGAGTAACCTCAGCGAAAGGACTGGGACACGAGTCGCAACGCCTACCGATAACGCCGGGCCTGCACTTGCATTGACCGCTCACAGGGTCGCAGCGACTCATATAAGAACCGGTCGAATAGCAGTCGCATTTGAAGCACACGTCGCTGTTGAGGGGCTGGAAATGGTTGGCTTCGCACTGACACTCGCCACTCGTCTTATTGCAGTTTCCGTCGTAACCTTTAGTTGTGTCACAATTACAGGGACCACATATGGGATATCCCCACCAATTGGACGGACATGTCTTCGGCAATTTGTCTTCGCAATAGACTCCAGTGTGGTGTTGATCGCACTGACACTTATATCCACGGGTGTTATTCCATAGCAAACATGTCGATCCAAAATCACATGGATTTAAGTCACAGATAGGAATACAAAGATCGCCCGCAAAACCAGTGTTACATTTGCATTCATATTCGGAAAAGGCTTTAACAATACATTTACTATTGAGAGGACACGGATTGGAGAGACAGGCGTTGCTTTCAAAACAGCCCTCTTCTACATTGTTCTGATGGGAAGGTCTGAGCCACGAATCCTTACTATTTCCTATATCTAAGCCTTGAATGCAACCGACAAATGCATCAACACTTCCGTCATTCAAGTGCTCATTGGGTTCAAGTCCTCCGACCGTTACTTTTGCGATATACAGTCCATTGATATCTGACTCGAAATCTTTGAATCGAATGTATTGACCAAAATCAAGATTTAGTTTGACTCCAGAGGTCATCCAATGAGCTTCCATTTGATGCCATTTTCCATCGTTGACAACAGCGTCAGCAATGGTTAGATTTTGAGAATTATATGTGTATTTAATAATCCGGTTGTGTATCTCAATAGTGACGACACTGTTGTGACCCAATTGTAGCCTTAAGAGCAAACCATTTGGCGAAACTGTCTTAAACTGAAAGCTGAGAATCCACGGGAGGTTCAGAGGACGCAAACGTGGAGTGAATGATAAAAAGCCGTCGCCTTTGAATTGTTTGACCACTTCATTGGAGTGACTGCAGTCTTGGCCGCTGTATGTGTTGACACAGTCGCAGACATAAGATCCCCAACGCTCTCGACAAATGCCTCCATTAAGACACGGCTGCGAGTGACAGAACCGGTGTTTTTCAGCACAACCAGAAATGGATCCATTGTTAGCCACGTATGAATTTAGGTCAACCATTTGATGGTCAATATATAGTTGAGTAATACATCCGACAAAGTCTTTATTAGTAGTTTGGAAGCGAGTGGGAAGTGGTGGAAGTCCTCCAATCTGTAGCGGACCCGTCAGGTCCAGGAATCGATAGCAGGTCTGCATTTTGTCGGCACAACGAGGCTCTAAATCAAGGACTGTTGTATTGGCGCAGACATACTTTGATGGCAACTGATTCCTGTGAACAGCTTTAAGCAATGCTTCGTCGCAATCGTCCAGTTTGATGGCCGCCGTTCTGTTCAAGTAATTCACTTCTATTTGATGCCATTTGCCATCATTTATGACACCTTCTGATGATTGCACCGACACTTGACTAATGTTGGCGCCCACAGAGAAACTGAATACCACTTTTGAGTCAATGATTTCGAGAGCAATGAAGTCGTGCTTCTCGTTGTATCGGCCGTTATATAATAGGAGAGCGTTTGAGAGTCGGGTCGCGAACTTCAAGCGAATGTTGAGTCGATGGCGTTGTCGTAACGACGAGAATGTCAAATATGAGCCTTTAGTGAACGAACGAGTCTTGAGTTCACATAAAGGAGTGCTCCACTCCTCCAGAGAACAGTTGAGGCACTGAAAGCTACTGATTCCGAGCGTTGCCTTTATCTTCATACTTCTGGAGTTAACGCAATGGGAATCACTTTTGCATAAACCACTCCTGCAGTGGTCTAAAACAAAGTTAATTTCACAGTTCTTGCCGGCGTAGCCATCATTACACAGACAGACATAACTTCCTTCTTGATGGACACAAACGCCTCCATTAAGACAGGGCGACGAAAAGCATAGGTTTATCTCAGTATCGCATTCGTATTTGTGGTGCATTCCTAATAAATTGCATTGCATTGGATAGCATTTTGTAAATAATTAATACATTTAAGTTACAGTACAATATACGGTAAATATATTTCACATAAAATGCATTTGTATCTAAATCCAAACTCCGATAATTTATATCTATATTCATAATATACTTATGGTATTACTGGAAATGCCCATATAATTTGGTAGTATTTAAAATAAATATGAGATATTCCCGGTATTACCGTATAAAACCAAATGAATACAGAAGTGAACATACCCTGGAAGCCTTTAGGGCACCGGCAGGCAAATGTATTGACCGGATTTATAGAACGAAATAGTATTGAATCCGTGGAAACAAAATCAGATGCGTTACCAAACTTGAGAACTGAGAGACACTCTTCATAGTTAAGACATGGCTCGCGAACACATAAATTATCATCAAATGGTAAAACCTGTAAAATAAAGAGACATTTACTACACAAAAAAATTACTGTAAATATGCGAACTGTACCTCAAGTCCAGTCAATTTGGTGAGAATGGCTCGACTCAAGTATACCCTTTCCTGAAGGAATTGCGGCGAATAATACGATTCTGAATCTCTATAGTCTGGCAGACGAGCCGAGAAACTAATGTTGAGAATCTGTGAATCAACTTCAGTGTCATCCTATAGACCATTCATAATCTTTAGTTTTAAGTCCTTCTCTCCAATCAAAGTCATAAATACCTGAGTATTGAAAATAACAACATTTTCTTTGGGAGAGGGAATGATTGCAGACAACCCTTCCAGGAAGCGATCGAATAGAGATGAAAGGAATGTCTTCTGAGATATTTTATTTAAACGAATGGTAACGCTATTGAAGAGCATTGCTTCGGTCACCAGATTGACAACGAGATGACATGTGGCCGTCGCCTCGTTTATGCCGTCCGACACACTCACGCCGAACAGCGCCCTCATCGGCACATTTGTGTTCAAACTGGGACTCAGTTTGATGTGACCATTGGTCTCATTCACTATCAATAGATTGGCATTATTTCCCCAAACAAACCTATACTTTAGTCGGTCGGCAACATCCGCGTCAAACGCAGGTATGCGTCCAATCACGTGGTTGAGAGGGAAATGGTTTTTGTAATTATTGAATATTATAGAGAAGTCGCGAAGTAGTGGCGGGTGATCGTTGACATCTGGACAACAGGATAACATCATACATATTGGTTACATATTGGCACTGATATTATGGTTATATCCGATCAATACCTGAGACATGAATCTCAACGTCGACATCATTTCTTAGTGGCAGAGACGAGGCTCTAACGATAATGTTATACATCTTTTTAGGCGATTCATAATCCATATCAACACCAGAGATGAGTTCGGCACCATTCTCTGCGGGTCGAGATTTGAGAGTAAACGAAGTCATATCTGGTCCGCCGACTATTGAATATTCAATTTTGGCGTTCGAGCCCTCGTCCGGATCAATGGCATTGAGAGTTCCGACGGTCCAACCGATTGGGCTGTTCTCAGGCACATAGAAGCGAAGTATCATTGAGTCAAAACGGGGCGGATTATCATTGCCTTAAATTAGCAAAAAATGGGTCATTATTAGCAAATATAGTAAACATAATACAGTACAACATCGCGAGTGCTTACAATCCTCTATTATAACATTAATGATAACCGATGAGGACATAGAGGGTACGCCTCGATCGACACCCAATGCAATCAATTGATATTTGGATACAAATTCCCGGTCCAAAATTTTATTAGTTCTGATTATGCCAGATGTTGGGTCCATAACAAAAGTACCGGAGCCATCATTGCCGCCCGAGAATGTATACCTGAGCTGACCGTTCAAACCCAAGTCCCTATCGATGGCACTAATCTGCACAACACTACTGCCAATGGGCGCGTCTTCGGTGATAGACGTGGTGTACACCGACTGAACGAATTCGGGTGAGTTGTCGTTCACGTCTCCGATCTCTATCTCAACGTTCGTTATGTCCGCCAGAGGAGGGATCCCGTTGTCTAAAGCGGTCACTACTATAGTATAACCGGCCGTCTCTTCTCTATCCAAGCTTCTGGTGGTGACAATGGCTCCTGAGTTGGAGTCAATGCGGAACTCCTTCACGTCATCCATTTGGAAAGTGATGCGCGCGTTCTCTCCAACGTCGGCATCTGTGGCTTCGATGACCAGTACAGTGGTTCCGGAAGGCGTATCTTCAGGAATGCTTATGGCGTACGGAGTCTTCTCAATGACAGGTCTATGAGTATTAGCGTCGGTTACGTTAATATAAACGGTTGACGTATCAAACTTTCCGCCAGAATCAGTGGCAGTCACTGTCAACACAAACTTTTTCTCTGCCTTATAATCCAATGGTTGTGCGATGGATATCAATCCCTGTCCATTCTGAGTGATTATACTGAACCGACCCCTTGTATTGCCGTGAGAGATTTGGAAAATGATTCGCGAATTCTCGTCCCTATCGGTTGCGGTGACCGATATAATAGGGGAACCGATTGGATCCACTTCACTGACTGTAGTCTCATATATTTTGGGCGCAAAAACTGGTAGATTGTCGTTGAGATCTTGAACACGAATTATGACATTAGCGGTGGCGGACAGGGGTGGGGATCCATTATCCTGAGCAACCACTACGAACTCATAAAGACTGGCCTCTTCCCAGTCGAGCTCTCTGGTGGTGAGCACCCAACCCGTCTGGTTGTCGATCGCAATCGGCATTTCAGGAATGTTGGCGTTTCTGATCAGGTAAGTGATGGCAGAGTTGTTGCCGTCATCGGCGTCATAGGCCTGTACTCTGACTATATTGGAACCAATGGGTGAGTTCTCTAAGACGGTCTCCTGGAACAGACTCGTGTAGAACTTGGGTTCGTTGTCGTTCTTATCCAATACATTGATCAACAGTTGCGTTGTATTACTGCGCGGAGGACTGCCCGCGTCCTGTGCTCTCAACACCAGACGGTACGAGTGAGAGGTCTCGTAGTCCAACGGTGCGATTACACTCACTTCACCATTCAGTGAATCCATTTGAAACATCCCTTGAGTATTGCCTCCTATTATTGAATACCTGAGCGCAGAGTTGAGTCCTTCGTCGGAGTCGTGAGCACTGACTGTAGCGATGAGCGGATGATTCAAATAGTTTATGTCTTCAGGAATGTGCACCGAATACGAGCGCTCAGAGAATTGGGGGTAATTGTCGTTGTCGTCGAGCACTTTGATGGTGACCGCCGTTTGCGAATATCGACGCAAGTGAACGGCACCCGAGTCTGAGGCCTGCACTGTCAGTGTGTAGAAGTCAACGGACTCGCGATCCAGAGCTGCTCTGGTCGTGATTATACCCGAATGCGAGTCTATTTTAAAGGCCTCGTTAACGCCGGTAGGGTTCACTATACTGTATTCAATGTCAGAGTTTGGTCCGCTGTCAGCATCGGTAGCTCTAACGGTCACAACAGTGGTAGATATGGGCGAAGACTCTCGAATGTTGGCGTCATATGAGGCCAACTCGAAGACAGGCGAGTGATCGTTCTCATCGTTCACATTGATCTGCAGAGTGGTAGTCCCAGAACGCGCCGGTACTCCACTGTCCACAGCTGTAATTCATTCATCAATTACTCAAATGGGATCATTAAATACAATATAAATACTCTGGACTCACATGTGATCTTCAAGTAGTGAACGTCCATAAACTCTCGATCCAATCGGGCGGTTGTGGTGATTACTCCAGAAGTGGAATCAATAGAAAATATGCTCTGACTTCGGGCGTCCAAAACAGCACTCATTTGATACAACAAGTCGTTGGTCTCGCGATCGGTGGCACTCATTGTGGTCACGATATATCCCTTCTCTTTCTCTTCGGGAACACTCACTATATATAAAGATTTGTCGAAAAATGGTTCCGTATTTGCCGATTGACGTCGACTTCGACTTCGTGTTTCCATTTTCTTCAGTTTAGATCTAATAGTCTCTAAATAGTTGTCACAATCGGTGTCTCTCATCGCAAACGTTAATTCAAGCGTCTCTTCCATGTCTTCAGATATTAATGTCTCTATATTTGCTTTTTCATCATCAGATGCTTTACAATCCAATGATATTCTGATATTAGCGGTGAAACGGTTCCAATCAATGCACTTATCACTCATTGCCACCAAATCGGATGAGTTGTGTTCAACAGAGTATTCAATGAGAGTATTGCTGTCATCACCGGTTAAGGGGGTTATGGAGGGCTCGTAAGATATCTTGCATTTGGCGTTCAGTGAAGTGGGCATAAAGTGTGGCAAATGTGCCAAAAACTGACACTTCTTCACACAAACCCTGTCATCGCTCAACACTATGAGTGCGAAAGAGTTTGAGGGCCGGGAATGCCATGAATTGGTGCCGGAGATGGACTCGTGATAAGTAGGACACGATTTGTGCTCAAAATATATATTCACAGACATTATCATGACTTTGGTCTGAGAACCGCTTACTCGGAAGCTCTCGGACCGGATGTATAGTCGCAACGGATAGTGAGTGACACCCCGTATGTCACCACTGCTGCACACCAACGGCTGCTTCACAAACACCAACCCATCCAAAGAGGACACCTCCAAGAAGTGTTGGGCACCGGAATCGCTGAGAGTGGTGTCCAAGGAGTAGATGCGTCGGTCATCACTCGTCGCGTTCAATATAAGGGCTCCGACGCGGTTCAGGTGGTCCGGGAGGCGCACCCGTAGGCACTCGACCGCACACGCTGTCCACAACACCACCACAACCGTCCACCACTGCATTGCCATCACTGTCACTGTCACTATCTCGTGTCACAAGTGGTCACATCCATGTGTCCATCGCTCCATCACTTCATTCACACATTCATACAAACCATTCATTCATTCACTCATTCGTTGATAAACTAATCAATAGTTTGAGTGAGAGTTCAATGAAAGCACAAAAGACTCAATGAATGAGTCAATCAATGCATCAAAGCTATTGAACTGAGACTCACCTGTCATTGCGTTACACTCTTTACGAGAACTGCTGTATTGCAAAGCATATGCACTCTATATGCGAGACTACAGTTGTCTCATAATTATAGTCAATGTAGACAAACAACAACAACGTTCACTTGTGGGGAGGGTTTGTGTGAAGAATAAATTGATAAGAGTTACGACTTTTGAACCAATGAGACAACAATTGATTGCATGATATACAGGGAAAGCACTCTATTATATTGACCCATAGACAGGTATAATTGAGGTATATTTGTGCTATAAACCTATGATACCTTTCAAAATATCGAAAATTGTAACATCTATATTTATTTCGATAATTATTAACCAGCTAAATTAATTAGTGCCGTATTAGTGTTACAGTAGGACGGATAAAGTGGTCACCAACTTGTTAGACTACACACATGTAACATGTTGGTAGAGTTTGATTGCTATTACGGTACTAACTAACTAGTAATTACTTATCTGGTCTATATTAACAATAATAAATTTTACATACATTCAGGAAAAGTAAAGTTAATTACTTAATGCATAATTGAGGAGATTATCAATTTGCAAATCATGGCAATACTCCTGCTATAAGAATGCAAACCTAGACTTACTGTTAGTCTAATCTAGACTCTAGAATCTAGAGTAATAGGAATTAAGTATAACTTATGATACAATGTATTAAATGTTAATTCGATGAATAAGATTGAATTGGTAGTAGGTTAGGTGTGGGTCTATTCTATAATTAAGAATATGATAAAACAATTGACAAGAATAAGAATATTCTGTAATACAAATTGTATTATACAATACAATTGTGTAAGTATTGCTCAGGTAGGGCGTGTTTGGTGAGACGTGATTCATGGTTATCCCTAATTGTTATTGTTGTGGTTGTGGTGATAGACTGGAAGTGATTGAGTGATTGGAGTGATGATGGCATACATGGCATACACTGATGATGGAGACAATGATTTAGACATATCGTGTCAATGAAGAGCCAGTACTCGACACTGTCTGACGCTGTGCTCGACTCTCGGGTGCCGTTGAGATCTGAGGAGGAGTTCCGACTCGGAGTGACATTCAATGCCAAGGTTTGCACCATTGATGAGATGACCATTGATTGACTGATTGGTGTGTTTGTTAATCAGCTGATAGGGTGTGGATCAGTGCCGCGACCCAACTCGCGGGTCGAGATCGTGGCGGCCATGAGACGCATCCGCAGTGAGTGTCGGTCGCGGAAGGACAAGAAGCGGAAGGTGTTGGTGAGGGTGTCGTACGAAGGGGTTCGGGTGGCCCTCTCTGGGCGGTGCCAGTCATCCATGCTATGTGTGGCCCAACACCCCATTCACCGCATATTCTATGTCTCCCACGACTCACTCGATTTGCATGTCTTCTCATACATAGCACGCGATGGCAATGCCTTCAAATGTGTTGTCCTGAAGGCCAACAAACAGTCGGTTGCCGTCAATGTTGTCCGCACTATAGGACAGGCATTCGAGTTGTGCCATAAGATGGCTTTAGCCGACACCACCACCACTCACACCAACACCACTGACACCACTCACACCACCGACACTCTCACCCAACCATCCAATACTCAAATGGAAAGTCTGTTGCGAGACGTGGACTCAAAGTTAGACAAATTGGCCGAAAGGGTCACCTCTTTGGAGGAACAGATCACTACTTTGGTGCTGAAGGTCAGCGCTCAACACAATCAACACAATACTCACTTGAACCAATTGAATTCTCCCGACTCTCTCCTCTCTTCGCCCTCCAATACCAACAACTGTCTCATCGCTGACCTCTTCCAACCCATCCATTGATTGTCATCTCATTTATTGCCATTTATTTATGTATCCAATCATTCATTCAAAGCAAATGCAGAGTATATAACACTTAAGTCTAATAACCACAACACATAACACATACTCTAACTCTAAAGGGTTTAGTATTGACTGTTAATTCAATTCAATGTTATACTGTACTTATGATTCTCAATATCACATCAATAAATGTGTTGTTATTGTCATTGCATTCAATTTATTGCAACATTAATGCTCAACATAGCTATTAATTATCGGTAAAACAAGTGTTTATTTCGATGAACTGTTGTTGGCGGTGATGGCAGTAGCAATATTACCAGTATTTCATTACTATATCTAATTGGTTTAGATTGTTTAATTTAGCAAATTATTATTCTTATCAATTGTAAATAATATTTTAACAGGAAATCTTTATATCTAGTTAGAAATGCTAGCTAGAATAAACTTATTCTGTATAGTCTATAATATTCTGGTAAAAATTACTACCGTACAAAATAAAATTTCACTGACAAGTATTTTAATATGAATTATACTTGTATGATATAATCATAATCACAAAAAGTCTATTGAATTAAATTTATCGATATTTAAAGACCCTGTTGAACAGGGCCAGTTCACTAAACCGCAGCTGAAATTAGTATTAGTGAGCTCCAAATGTTTAAAAAGCTTAAAGTTAGATTTTATTTTCAAGGTACATTTTAAAGCATTCACAATAGTAATCATTTTAATAGTCATTATAAAAAATCATATTTGTGACTTTTAGTCTTATCAAATCAATGATAAGTTATAGTATCATCATCAAAATAACTAGTGTTGAAACAAATTACATTAATTTTAAAGTATATACTGTACATCACTATCTGTAATAATTCATAATAAGTGGAATTCACAATTACAGTATTAAATAGAGATGCATATTAAAGACAATAAAAACAATATTCATATATAAAGCTACGAGCAATCAAAACTGGTAGCGGTTTTCCCTTGATAATTCCTGAACAGATAATCGCATCCTAGATCTGACTTCAGAATCTTAATTCTGAATGAATGTACGATCTCTGGGTATATAAGATCATTATGTTATCATACGCGGTTTACACAGATATTCACATTTGAATATTGACAGCAAATTCATGAAACTCTCATTGGAAATACATTAGGGTTTTGAGTACTTTTAAGTATTTTGATTTAACTTTGAAATATGAAAAATAGCTGTACCTTGGCCATNCCAAAACAGCACTCATTTGATACAACAAGTCGTTGGTCTCGCGATCGGTGGCACTCATTGTGGTCACGATATATCCCTTCTCTTTCTCTTCGGGAACACTCACTATATATAAAGATTTGTCGAAAAACGGTTCCGTATTTGCCGATTGGCGTCGACTTCGACTTCGTGTTTCCATTTTCTTCAGTTTAGATCTAATAGTCTCTAAATAGTTGTCACAATCGGTGTCTCGCATCGCAAACGTTAATTCAAGTGTCTCTTCCATGTCTTCAGATATTAATGTCTCTATATTTGCTTTTTCATCATCAGATGCTTTACAATCCAATGATATTCTGATATTAGCGGTGAAACGGTTCCAATCAATGCACTTATCACTCATAGCCACCAAATCGGATGAGTTGTGTTCAACAGAGTATTCAATGGGAGTATTGCTGTCATCACCGGTTAAGGGGGTTATGGAGGGCTCATAAGATATCTTGCATTTGGCGTTCAGTGAAGTGGGCATAAAGTGTGGCAAATGTGCCAAAAACTGACACTTCTTCACACAAACCCTGTCATCGCTCAACACTATGAGTGCGAAAGAGTTTGAGGGCCGAGAATGCCATGAATTGGTGCCGGAGATGGACTCGTGATAAGTAGGACACGATTTGTGCTCAAAATATATATTCACAGACATTATCATGACTTTGGTCTGAGAACCGCTCACTCGGAAGCTCTCGGACCGGATGTATAGTCGCAACGGATAGTGAGTGACACCCCGTATATCACGACTGCTGCACACCAACGGCTGCTTCACAAATACCAACCCATCCAAAGAGGACACCTCCAAGAAGTGTTGGGCACCGGAATCGCTGAGAGTGGTGTCCAAGGAGTAGATCCGTCGGTCATCACTCGTCGCGTTCAATATAAGGGCTCCGACGCGGTTCAGGTGGTCCGGGAGGCGCACCCGTAGGCACTCCACCGCACACGCCGTCCACAACACCACCACAACCGTCCACCACTGCATTGCCATCGCTGTCACTGTCACTGTCACTGTCACTGGTCAGTGGTTGTCACAAGTGGTCACATCCATGTGTCCATCGCTCCACCACTTCATTCACACATTCATACAAACCATTCATTCACTCATTCGCTGATAAACTAATCAATAGTTTGAGTGAGAGTTCAATGAAAGCACAAAAGACTCAATGAATGAGTCAATCAATGCATCAAAGCTATTGAACTGAGACTCACCTGTCATTACGTTACACTCTTTACGAGAACTGCTGTATTGCAAAGCATATGCACTCTATATGCGAGACTACAGTTGTCTCATAATTATAGTCAATGTAGACAAACAACAACAACGTTCACTTGTGGGGAGGGTTTGTGTGAATAAATTGATAAGAGTTACGACTTTTGAACCAATGAGATAACAATTGATTGCATGATATACAGGGAAAGCATTCTATTATATTGACCCATAGACAGGTATAATTGAGGTATATTTGTGCTATAAACCTATGCTACCTTTCAAAATATCGAAAATTGTAACATCTATATTTATTTCGATAATTATTAACCAACTAAATTAATTAGTGCCGTATTACTGTTACATGTACTAAATTTACTGCAGTAGGACGGATAAAGTGGTCACCAACTTGTTAGACTATAAATTTTACACATGTAACATGTTGGTAGAGTTTGATTGCTATTACGGTACTAACTAACTAGTTATTGCTTATCTGGTCTGTATTAACAATAATCAATTTTACATACATTCAGGAAAAGTAAAGTTAATTACTTAATGCATAATTGAGGAGATTATTAATTTGCAACACTTTAACAATGCAAACCTAGACTTACAGTACTTGTTAGTCTAGTCTAGAGTAATAGGAATTAAGCATAACTTATGATACAATGTATTAAATGTTAATTCGATGAATAAGATTGAATTGGTGTGGGTGTAGGTTAGGTTAGGTTAGGTTAGGTTAGGTGTAGGTGTGGGTCTATTCTATAATTAAGAATATGATAAAACAATTGACAAGAATCAGAATATTCTGTAATACAAATTGTATTATACAATACAATTGTGTAAGTATTGCTCAGGTAGGGTGTGTTTGGTGAGACGTGATTCATGGTTATCCCTAATTGTTATTGTTGTGGTTGTGGTGATAGACTGGAAGTGATTGAGTGATTGGAGTGATGATGGCATACATGGCATACACTGATGATGGAGACAA
>CAJPVJ010000210.1:0-32027 GCA_905397405.1 Oppiella nova
TAATATGTGCGAAAACGATCAGATGGTTGTCATTAAGCACTCGGCCTTTGAAATCGATATCTTAAGGATGATATTGAGGTTTAATTTTGAAGACCAGTATTTTATTGTCAATGAGGTTAGTGATATACATACACGTATGTTAATTTTTTATGAGATTCAATTTACTTTTTACTTGTATCCAGAATAATAAGTCACATTTAATTCGGTTGAATCTATTTGAGAGTTTTCATAATCCACTCATGAATATCGGTTCCTATATTTATCACAAAAGGTTTTTGCAAAATATGGGACTTGATTGGGACTCCGATAAACTTATCATTGATTTGGTTAGTTATCTAATTTTTATGATAACATTATAAATCACACTTTACTAATTACAGTATTTTATGAATACAAATAGCTAACAGCAATCATACTGTTTAATCCTAACCGTCCGGGCCTACAGAACCAGCACATTCTTAAGTAAGTTATCAATTAAAATGAAACATATTTGTTTAAATAGATTTTAACTGATCATTCATAATGTTTTAGGTATCAACAAAATATTTATATATATCTTCTACAGCGCTATTTTCATATGAAGTACCGATCGGAGTTACTATCGGAAGTAAAACTATCTAGATTAATAAATAATTTAAGAATTTTGAACATAATTAGCGGTAAAATATGCTGTAATTCAAAGGTAGTTGATATGAAATCTTCGCCACTATTTCATGAAATTTGTGAACGAAATGAATAAAATGCTAATTTAAAATGTTAAAATGAAACTGTGAATTTTATTTATTTGTTATACAAATTGTCAGCTATCCACACCTGTAGCTAATCATCTAATCATCTAATTGTTTAAACGTGTGTTAATTATGTTTACAAAATACCGGTACACATAAACCCAGAACTAAATGTTATTTTTATCTGTGATAAGATCATTAATACCATGGAAACTATGTTTATTTTCAACAAGAATATTATACCAGACCTTTGTAAATTCTTTACAACAAATTAAGTAACTTATAATAGTATTAAGTAATAAAAGTAATTGTATCTACAGTATTTGTTAAGTTTATTTTTGATAGACCGTTTGTCTTAAAATATCAGTACTTGTAAATGGCATATAAAGCAAATAGGAATTGCCTTGTATGTGATGATGTAGCCAGTGGTGAGTTTGAATAAAAAATTACATTAAATACTCTATATTTATAATCGGATGTATTGATGGTTAGGCTATCATTTCGGTGGTTTGAGTTGCAATTCATGTAAAGCATTCTTTAAGAGAAGTGCATTGATATACGGGGTATGAGATGTACGATACCATAGACAATAAACTAATTTATTTATTTATTTCTACTAATTTAGACACAATTTAAATGTGATTTTGATGAAAAATGCCAAATTACTGTCGAAACTCGAGCTGAATGTAAGAAATGTCGTTTAGATAAATGTTTTGCCATAGGAATGAACACTGTATTTAAAAATATTGAGTTTAATGTTTGACAATATAATCACTTATTAATTTGATGCTATGTTTTAGAGTAAGTTTTATACTACACAACAAAAAGAGATGAGAAACTCAATCGTCGAAGCGAATAGAAAAAGGAAACAAAATATGATTACATGTAATGAAGTGGTCGTTAATTCAACTACAAGTCTATCCTCAAGTCATTTAATGGATTCACTGAATACAATGGTTTTAAACATTGAATATGAAAAACAAGGCAATATTAACCATAATGTCAACACTGTATCAGTGCATACATACAAATCAATAGTTGGTATGCAAACTAACTTTATTAATGACCAAAGTATTGGCAAACAAACGGAAAACGTTTATAATCTCAAGAATAATGCAAAACTCGTTAACCATTTCGTATATAATGAAAAGTCCAGTCTCTCGGTCACACCAATCTTGAGGCCAATCACCGATTATAGCAATCAGTTCAATGAATTAGAGGGCAATAAATTGAGTGAATTATTGAATGCCATGACTATTATGCAAATGCCAGCTATTTGTGAAAATTTATCACTTATTGATAGCTCTCATGAGGCGAAGAATATAATAATGGGTAGAATTGATGACAAAATACGAAAAATCATACAAATGTCCAAATGTTTGACACCATTTAATGATCTATGTGAAAATGATCAGTTAATACTCATTAAGTACTCATCCCTTGAAATCGATATCTTAAGAATGCTTTTGTGTTTCTATTATGAGGACAACTATTTTATTGTGACCGAGGTATTCAACACATTGAATTTAATTCATTTAATAATTATTATGATTGTTGTTGTTCATTTTCAATAGAATAACACATCGCATATAATTAAACTGGATCTATTTCAAGGATTCTTTAAGCTAGTCAAAAATAAAGATTTTAAAACTCATATAAGTTATCATAAAATGTTTTTCATGAATATGGGACTTGATTGGGATTCAGACAAACTTGTTATTGATCTGGTTGGAATTTCTATTTTAAGCGTTAATCTTGTTATGAATAATGATTATTAATATTTGTAATATAGTTAACTGCAATAATTCTGTTTAATCCCGAGAGACCAGATTTGATTCATAGAGAAATGGTTAAGTATGTTATCAAATGTAGAAAAATTATTTTTAAAATATTCTTCATTTATAGGCACCAACAAAATATTTACATTCATTTACTTCAACGCTATTTACAAATGAAATATAAATCTGGATTACTATCACAGGAGAAATATTTAAAATTTCAAAATAATATAAAATATTTAAATATATTAAATGAGAGAATCGCTCGCAATTCAAAGGCAATTGATTTGAAATCACTGCCACTTTTTCATGAGATTTATGATCGATAATCATTATTTGTATTACAGATTCATTTAATATTATATTTACATTTAATGTTACTTTATTGACTAATTATTATTATTTTAACATTATTTTTACTATCAATTTATTTAATTATCAATCGAAATAGATATTACCATGTTCTGTTATCAATGATAAGTTATCATGATTCATGAGTGTCTTTTTTAGTAAACATTTATGTAATTCATAAAAATAAATAACAATTTGAGTATAATATTTACCAATTAATTAAAGATATGCTAAAAATAAAACAAATTAATAACCAGGTAAAAGTCATTGTAATTAAATATAGGCAAACTCTAATTAACAAAAATGATATTTGATTGTGGTGTACCGAGATTATGACCACTAATCATGAGAGAACTTCATTAAATCTTAATTTAGATTTATTAAGTAATATAATAGTTGTTTTTAAAACTTAAATTTTGAAATTTTAAAGTAACTGAATTTATATCGACGGAAATGCCATGATGGTTTTTATTGAACGTGAATTTTTTAAGGTTATGTTTAAAATCATATTTCGATAGCAACTATGAATAAATTTTTAATTAAAATATATTTCCGTTCATGTAATACAAAATCAGTTTTAATAGAAAATTATTTTCCAATAAAACCTTATGTATAAACAAAAAGTATTTGAAAATACACTCTCATTATAAGATTTATTTGTATTTAACAAGCAATTCTTACCAGATACTAAATGGTTGCTTGCTTAGCGTGATTACCATGACTTTGGTGGTGATTATTGGACTATTGGTCAATAGTGGACTTGTTGTGGACGCGGCACTGGTACCAAAAGCTAATGTGCCTGAGACAGAGTCGTGGGATTGCAGTGACCATGGAAAATGTCACCATGATTGACAAATAACTGGCTGTCCACAACATTTTAAGTTTTAAATTTATTTCAAAATTAATTACAGAACTAGCAATTGTTTTTAAATAATACTATTATAATATTCATAATAATAATTTTTATTTCTTAAATAAAATATAAATTTTATTGCATTTTTAATATTGATGTTTAATTATTTAATTTTCACAAAACCATAAATCTCTGTGTTAAACTTAATATTATGTGGTTATAAATCTAACAACACCTTATTTATTAAATAAATGCTCAAGAGTAATTCAAATCTAACTATAATTCTGAACACAATTGAGTGCTCAAAAAATTGCCTAAATTGAGTCAACTATTTAGTGAGAGGGAGGGTCGACATCATAGACGACACCGATTTGTTTGCGGATAGAGTCCTGTACTTTGCTGATCGTAAGCGACGCGTCCCATGACATGACGGCGCTCTCCAGTTGACCCGATTTGAGACATTTTCGGACCTCATTGGCCTGAAAGCACAGACCTGTAGTGCCGTAGACCAGGGGTATAATTGGGTCCGGGTGCTTGAACTCATACAACTTATCATTCACATAGACTTTCTGTGTCGCTGAAAAGCTCGCACCTAACTGTATGGGGGGACAGGTATGCACTTAAATATATCGATATTGACTGATTGCGTAATATACCTTGATGATGCCTTTAGTGCCCACAATTGTGGCCTCATTGTCCAGATTTAGCAATGAGTGGCAGGAAATGGATGCCGTTTTCTGGTCCTTATACTGAAGGGAAGCGGCGAAGTCATAGTCGACGCCATTCTCGTTGAGGTGTCCGACGGCCACCACCTTCTCCGGGGTCTCGCCATTGAAGGCCTGCTCCACGATATTGATGGCATAGACGCCCAGATCGAGGACAGTGCCGCCACCCAACTCCTTACTGGCCACTCGGGCCACGTCGGCGATGTTGAAGCCCAAGTTGGCCGTAACGTGCAGTACATCCCCAATGACCCCCTGCTTGAGCTGATCCATAATGAACTCATAGGAGGGCAGGAATCGAGACAAGAGCGCCTCCATTACGAACAACTTCTTAGACTTAGCCAATGCGAATAACTCCTCGTTTTCTGGACAGGGATGCAAACGTTTGTATCAAAACTAATGTTGCTTTTCATTTGCGAAGTAATGTTTTGTTGATTACGTTTAGTATTGATATCGAGCGGCTTCTCCATGAGTATGTGTTTCCCATTTTGTAGCATCAGTTTGGCTGCGGACAGGTGTTGCGAGTTAACGGTCCCGATGTAGACCACCTCCACGTCCTTGTCTTTGGCCAACTCCTCATAAGATCCATAAGCCTTCGGTATATTAAATAGATTAGCAAAATCCTGGGCTGACTTCAGCTCCCGGGCCCCCACAGCCACGAACTGTTGGTTTATTTAATTATTATTAAGTTATAGCTTTGTTAGTTATTTTAGGTGTTACCTCGTGGTCAGTAGTTTTCATACTCAACACAGAGACGACAAAGTCGTGACATATTTTGCCGGCGCTATAAATACCCCATTTAGTGGCCATTATTAACTGAATTTATTTATTATAGTGATTGACACTGTCATATACTTATTAAAATTAACTTTTTATAACTAATTTAGTTTGTGAGTGCTTTTCAACAATATTGCGATGAGTTTATATACTCGACAAAAAACTAATCTTAAAATTAAAATTATTAAACAATTGATTATATCAAATATTTATATATCAAAGTTGTTGTATGCTTTTGTAATCAATGTATTTTTATTGATCAGTACTTTCCTATGAACTCATTAATTGTCTGTTAGAGTATAGATACAAGGTGATAATTAAATTAGAGTGCATTTGACTATATATTTTAATAAAAATATTATTCATTTTTTCTATTTAATCCCGATAGTCCAGATTTGATTCATAGAGAAATGTTATCAAATGTACAAATTATTTCAAAAATATTCTTTAATTATAGACGCCAACAAAATATTTACATTCATTTACTTCAACGCTACTTACAAATGAAATACAAATCTGGATTTCTATCACATGATAAATATTTATAATTTAAAAATAATATAATATATTTAAATATATTAAATGAGAGAATCGCTCGCAATTCAAAGGCAATTGATTTGAAATCACTGTCACATTTTCATGAGATTTATGATCGATAATCATTATTTGTATTACAAATTCATTTAAAATTATATTTACATTTAATGTTACTTTATTGAATAATTATTATTATTTAATATTATTTTTATTATCAAATCATTTAATTATCCATCGAAACAGATATTACCATGTTCTGTTATTTATGATAACTTATCGTACCATTGTAGATAAAGTTTTTATCAAACATTTTAATGACATTTTACTACAAGTGTTATGACATCTCTATATTAAAATTATTATTATTATTTGGTTATATATCTAACAACACCTTATTTATTAAATAGATTTGGCTCACGAGTAACTCAAATCTAACTATAATTTTCTAAATGTATTATAATAAAATTACAAGTATTAATAGAGTGTTAAAGTAACTAGAAATGGATAAAAATTGCATGATTTGTGGTGACAAAGCCAGTGGTGATTACGTAACCAATAATAATTTAATACAAATAATTAATAATAATTATTATTATTATGATTAGGTAATCATTTTGATGTCTTAAGCTGTGAATCGTGTAAATCATTCTTCAGGAGAAATGCAATCGTTAATAATGTATACAATAAAAACTAACCTTGTTAATAAAATGAATAATTGCAATTCTAAAACATAGGATAAATATCGGTGCTATTTGGGAGGTAACTGTCCCATTGATGTGAACACCAGAATTATATGTAAAAAGTGTCGTTTGGATAAGTGCTTAGCGATGGGAATGAAAACTGTATGAAAATTGTAAAACTTATACAATTTATATTTTAAAAATGATTTATTGAATTTGCATTTTATTTGTTAGAGCCTATTTTACTCTGATGATCACAAACGTATACTTAAAATGTCTATTGAAAGTAATAGACAACGAGAGCAAAGTGCTCTGTCTATAAATACCGGGATAGTTGTATCTAGTACATATTTTCCATCGCAAACAAATGATTCAATAGATTCATTTGGAAACTGTATCGACAATAATTGTATGGATTTCGGTAATACTACAAGCGATACTACTCAATACTGTATTAACAACAACAACAGCGATTCAAATGACCAAGTACCAAGTTTAGAAAGGTCTGCACAGTTTATTACAGAATCTACTCATTCAATAGAGTACGAGCAATCAAGTACCCCGATCATGAGACCTATTAGTGATTATAGCAATCAATTCAATGAATTAGAGGGCAATCGGTTGAGTGAACTGTTGAATGCCATCAATATTATAAAAGTCCCGACAATTAATAGGCATAGAAATGACAATTATTTGGTTATTAACAACTCATACGAAGCATTAAATATATTAATTGCCAGAATAGACAACAGTATTCAAAATATTGTCAAAGTATCCCAAAGTCTGAACGGATTTAATAGTTTGCGTGAACATGATAAATTGGTCTTGCTTAAATATTCATCCATAGAAATTGATATACTGAGACTCGTTTTAAACTTTGATTTCGAAACGCAATATTACTCTATAACTGATGTAATATTTTTTATAAACCATAATTTATAAACTAATTATTGCTATATTAATGGTCATGAATTTATTATACAGAATAATGGATCGTATAAAATAGGATTGGACTTGTTTAAGTCTCCAGTATTCCCAGGATTATTACCACTATTACCAGGATACATTGCTAATGGTGGTTCATATGTGCACCACAAAGAGTTTTTGGAAAATATAGGACTCGATTGGGAATCCGATCCTCTCATCATTGACCTGGTTAATCAAATTTTATTTTATTTAAATGGATAAAATGTTTATAATAAATGTATTTTTTATATGAAGTTGTCAGCAATTATTCTGTTTAATCCGAATCATCCAAATCTGTCACAAAAAGTAGTCGTTAAGTGTGTAATTATTGTTTAACCTTGTTCCAATATATCTGAAATTCAGATTCTGAAAATAAAACTTTTGACAAAACCTTTTTGTTTTAGGTATCAACAGAATATTTACATATATTTACTGAAACGCTATTTACAAATGAAATATCGATCGGATTTATTATCAAACTCTAAATTAATCCGGTTAATAAATGATACAAAAATGTTAAATTTAATTAGATGTAAGATTATAACGAATTCTAAGTTTGTTAATCCAATTTCATTTTCACATTTTTATGAAATTTGTATTTCAAGCAACGTGTAATTGTATTTAATAAAGTATCCAAAAAAATAAAATAAAATACTAAAGTACTTAAAAGTTAAAGGCTATAATTATTTAATTTATTGTATGATATAAGTATTAATTTATCAGATTATTTTGTCAGATTAGTATAAATGGAGAACATTTATTTTGTAAATAACATTGTATGCACTTTTGAGAATTTAGCCATTTTGATGCTAAATAAATAAATGCAGTTTTTAACTTTTTAATTTATTAATAAAATTTTCTTATTATTATTGTAAATTATTAAATCTGTATACAGTATTAACAAAAATGTCTAGTGAGACTGGTGAGAATTTGTGCCTTATTTGTGGGGATGTTGCTAACGGTGAGTCATTTAAATATGGATAGTATTAAAAATCAGCTAAAATATAATATTACAAACTATGAACTTAATTTAAAACAGGCTATCATTTTAAAGCAATAAGTTGTGAATCGTGTAAATCGTTTTTCCGAAGGAATGCATTGAGAAATGCCGTAAATATTAAGTCAGTTAATATACACTGTATTAGATTTTGAGCATTTACATTTAGGATTCATTCAATTGCTATTTGGGAGGTAATTGTTCAATAAATGTCGAAACCAGAAAGTGGTGTAAAAAGTGTCGTTTGGATAAATGTTTGGCCGTCGGAATGAAAACGGTAGGTGAAATTTTATTCACAAATTTTAATTAAGTTTTAATTTACAGTCATACTATATAATAATTAGTTTTTTACATTTAACTAGAAACTAATATTTACTGACAAACAAAATGAAGTCCGGAAACGGATTGTCGAGGAAAACCGAGAGAACAAACGGAAGGTTATGGACAAGAGTAGAGACGACTCTGTGCTCAACTCGACTACCAGTCCACCACCAGATGTATTGAATATGGAGATAAATATTTCACCGGAATTGTCAGACAGTACTAGTCTGTTTATTGACAGTAATGAATTGATTTCAAATGAAATTATACCAATCGTGAGGCCGATCACCGATCATAGGAATCAGTTCAATGAATTGGAAAGTAATAGATTGAGTGAACTATTGGGTGCCCTAAAGGTGTATCACATTCCCGTTACCATCACTGACCACATTGTTGTTGATAAATTAGAAAACACATTTCCAATCTTAACACAGATAAATGAAAAACAAATAAAAACCTTGGTCAATGTGTCCAAATGTTTGCATGGATTCAATAGCCTCTGCGAAAGCGATCAAATAATTTTGATTAAATATTCTGCACTCGAGATCGAAGTCTTGCGAATGGTTTTATGTTTTAATTTTGACCACAAATATTGGACTGTAATTAATGTATGTTGCGATTTATGATATAATATATTTATGATATAACAACTACTTATTTTTATACAGAATGAAAAATCGTATCAAATAAACCTAAAGCTGTTTAAAGAGTTTTCAATTGTTTCAAAGTGCAAATCCACTGATCAGTATTTATACCATAAGAAGTTTTTGCAGAATATGGGACTCGATTACGATTCTGACACCATTATCATTGAATTGGTATATTTGACATTATTTTTAAATACTTATTAATTTAAACTTTTTACAGTTAACAGCTATTGTACTCTTTAACCCAAACCGACCAAATCTAATACATAAACAAATGATTAAGTGAGTGATTAAATGCAATAAACTATTCGTTTAATTTTAACTATTAATGTTTGTTATAACTATAGATATCAACAGAATATATACATACATTTACTTAAACGTTTTTTGCAAATGAAAATGAATGCCAAATTGTTGTCAATGGAAAGACTTATACGACTATTAAATAATGTGAACATTTTGAATATTCTGATTGATAACTTTGTCCAGAATATTCTGACCCCAGAAAGTCTCAGTTCAGTACCACTTTTGAAGGAAATATGTGACAGAAATTAATACAATTTAAAGTTAATAAAATACCTTTAATAAAACATGTTTCGCTATTTAAATATCATGCTTAATTGGTAATGTTTGATATTTTTAATATTAGCAAATAGTTATTCAAAATTATTTATACCCAAATGGTGTGGAGTATAAATCATAGATAGCACACATATTCTTAATACTGATTCTTATCACAAACAATTAAGTATTTTAATAGTAAACACTACAGTACTGTTGCACATGGTGACATAAGTTTCACAGTATTTTATAAATAAATTAAGCTATTATAAAATTAATACAATTTAATTTAATAAATCTAAAAATCAGAAATGTCGAAAAGTACCAGTATGATTTGTCGTATTTGTAACGAAAAAGCTACTGGTAAGTCAGTCATTTAATTTGTTTAGTTTATATTTGTGGTTTGTACTGTGTCTATTATTGCATTAAAAATACAGTAAATTATAATTACGTTTTATTGGTAAATAGTGGGCACTTTTGATATTAATTTATTAAAATATTTTTTCAATATATAGGCTATCATTTCAATGTAATGACGTGTGAGTCGTGTAAAGCATTTTTCAGGAGAAATGCACTGAAAAATAAGGTATGAATCAAATGTAAAATAATGAATACTATAAATAATCATATTGTTAAATATCCAGGATCATTTCAAGTGCAAGTCAAGCGGTAATTGTAAAATAGATGTTAAAACCCGAAGTATTTGCAAAAGGTGTCGTTTGGATCAATGTTTTAAAGTGGGAATGAAAACTGTAAGTAGTTTAGTGTACCGGTATATTGTTAACAGTAAACCAAGTAAATTGTGACTAATTTTTTTGTACCATGCTTAGAATTTATTGTACTCTGATAAGCAAAAACAATTGAGAAAATCTATCATTGAATCCAATAAAAGACAACTATCAGGAGATATAAATGAAGTCATTGGTGGAGATACTGATCAATTTAATAGCTTTCAAAATCATAATTCAAGTGATAATTGCAGCACAAACAGTATTATTGTTAATGATAATAGCGTGGAATTAAGAAATAATTATAACACCGAGGTAATGGATAATCCGGGTCTTTCAATCATACCAATTGTGAGGCCGATCACTGATTATAGCAATCAATTCAATGAATTAGAGGGCAATCGGTTGAGTGAACTGATGGACGCCCTGAAGATTATGCAAATCCCGACCACAACATGCGATCATATTGTGGTCAATAGTCACCAGGATGCATTGAATTTAGTGATGGCACATAATGATCATAAAATAGAAAAGACTATTAAAATGGCTAAATGTATGAATGGGTTTAATAGTCTGAATGAAAGTGATCAAATGATCTTGATCACACACTCAGTAATGCAAATTGAAATCTTAAGAATGATTTTATGCTTTAATTTTACTGATAACTCGTGGACTTATATTAATGTAAGCTAGTACAGTATATGAACGTTTAAAATTACTTTTAAACTTTTAATTTTCTCACAGAATAATACTCCATATGTAATTAAACTGGATCTGTTTAGAAAGTATCCCGATTCTCAAACTAGAAATTTGAAGTCATTTGGTAATCACATGAAATTCTTACAGAATATGGGACTGGACTGGGAGTCCGATCCACTTATCATTGATTTGGTTAATTAAACTTTTATTAATTTGGTTTATTTACTAATTTATTTTTAACGCGTTTTCATAATTACAGCTAACAGCTATTGTCTTATTTAACCCGGATAGACCAAATTTATCCAATAGACCAGTGATTAAGTGAGTAATTATTTTGAAAATTTATTGTTTGTATTTAAATTTAAACAACTTAAATTTTATTTATTTCATAATAGGTATTACCAATACATTTATAAATATCTATTACAACGCTATCTACAAATGAAATGTAAATCAGAACTCCTATCGAAACCTAAACTTTTGAGATTAACAAACAATTTGGAGTATTTGAATGTAATTGGTCACAGAATATTAAAGTATGCTAAATGTTATGTAAACATAAATTCGTTGCCATTATTTAAGGAATTATGCGACTTGTATGAACAGCAAGGTTAATTTCAGTTTAACTTGATTAACAAAATTCTGTGCAACAGAATAATTTATATTTTGCGCTCATTTTTAAGGAAATGTGTTTTAACATTATTTCATAATATTAATTGTATAACTTATAATTATAGTTTATATTGTCATCCAATAATATTCATGTTTGCTAATAATAAATATCACCGCAACAACTCTATTAATTTATAATAGCTTAAAATTTAAGTCTTAAATTACTAGGTATCCAAGGTTACACTGTAGATATGGCGGATAGATTCAACAAATAACATTATATCATACTGTACTTATATAATACTCTGTATACCAAAATTTAATATTATCAGTGATTATAAATCAGTAAATACAAAGTTATTAAATCAAAATGGATTGATTATTTATTTTAGTGTATACATGGGAAATTTAAAAATACATTTTACTAATATTTGTAAGAATAATGTTAAATAAAGTATAATATGTATGAAATATTATTTGTTTAGTTATCGTATAGTAAGTAAGAATTGCCTTCACTTTCACGCAATTGCATCATTCAAGTGTCAACTTTTAAGTTAACAAAAACTTGAAACAATTCATTCAAGTTATTCATATTATCATATTATTTGGGACAATGTCAAATAAAAACAAAGTATGCGTTATATGCGGTGATAAATCCAAAGGTATGTCCAGTTAGTCCTAAATAAAATTACTTACCACAATTAGTTGATTCAACAAGCTTTTATTTTGTGATGAATAGGCTATCATTTTAGTGTCATTTCTTGTGAGTCGTGTAAATCATTTTTCCGGAGGAATGCCGAGAAAGGAGAGGTATGTTTAGCACTAATTGTATATTTATTTAGCACTTTGAGTAAATTTATTAAAATATTAATTTATATATTGAAATCTAGAATCACTACAAGTGTTATTTGGGTAATAATTGCAAACTAGATGTTAAGGGCAGAAATAGTTGCAAGAAATGTCGTTTAGATAAGTGTTTCGCAGTCGGTATGAAAACTGTGAGTAAAATATTTGCAGAAAATTACATTTAAATAAAATCCATTTGTTTTCGCATTAATTTCAGGACTCATTTCAAACCGATGAACAAAACCGATTGAGAAAATCTATTATTGATAAGAATAGGAAACGTAAACTTAGTAACACATCATCCATAACGACAAACAGTAGTGGGGACGGGGTTTACTCGGACACCAGTTCCCCTTTAAGATCCCCTCCACTATCCCCTCTACAACTCGATTGTGTGGACACAATCTCTATTGACGACAGTCTAACAGATATTTCCACAGATAATGACTTTGAAGATATCATTGTCTGTAATCCAGTTGTAAATAAGTCTGAGTTGCAGTCAATTGTGCCTATCATGAGACCCATCACCGACTATAGCAATCAATTCAATGAATTAGAGGGCAATCGGTTGAGTGAATTACTTGAGGCCACAAAACTCGTTAGTCTACCGACGCTCAGTGCCACCGCTAACGCTAACTACATATTTATCAACGACCCATTAGAAGCCATGAATGTGATGATAGCCAAAAATGACCCTCACATTAGATGTATAATCAATATGTGTAAAAGTCTGAACGGTTTTAACACACTCTGTGAGAGCGATCGCATGGTTTTGATTAAACACTCGTCGATGGAGATCGAGGTCTTGAGAAATATCCAGTGCATAGACTTTGAGCACAAAACTATTAATATAGTTGTCGTGAGTTTGGACTTCAGATTATTTAATGCAATCATAATTAATAAATAATACATACATTTAATTATAGAATGATACACTATATAAAATTAACATGAACATGTTTGGGACGTTACCAGAGCATATTCCAAACATGCCCGACATACCCGACAAAAATGATTTAATAAAAGACTTTCTTGAGAATATGGGACTGGATTGGGAATCGGATACTCTGATACTTGATTTAGTAAATAATTATTGAATTTAAAATATTTTATTTGTAAATCTAATACTGGTATATTTGATGAATAGCTATCAGCTATAGTGCTATTTAACCCGGATCGGCCTAAACTAAAATCCAAAGATGTGATTAAGTGAGTGGTTGAGTTAAAAATGAAACTAACTTTAAGTATATGAAAAGTTCATTTGTACATTGTTATTACAGACTTCAGCAAGATATATACGTCTATCTATTACAGCGCTATTTACAAATGAAGTGTAACTCAGAATTTCTATCAAAGGGAAAACTATTAAGGCTTTTAAATAACTTAAAATATCTCAATGATATTAGCAATGCAATCAAATTTATATCAAAGTATAATAATTTGGATTCATCTCCATTATTTAAAGAAATTGTTGATCGACCCTGAATATTTGTGTTTGTAAATCAAATCTTAAATAAATACCGTAGTACTAATTGTATACAATCTATCTTATTAATGCAATATATTGTATCAACATGTAAATATTGATTAGAATTAAAAATATTTTAATTAATTGAATATTTTAAATGTTTAAATATAGCTGATAAATTAAGTTTTACAAAATTACATTTTAATTTTTAAAATAAAATGTCACTATTAATTCATAAAACATTTTAATTTTTTGTTATAATTATATAATAACTAAAATGACACAATTATTCAAGTTCAGTATTGATTTTATATTATAATTCAGTACATAATGTACCCAATTCATGTTATTGTTGTTAAAATGGATCATTATTGATCATTTAATTAGTTTTAATAGATATTTCTTTGTAACAATTGATTTGCAGATCAACTATAAAATACAATTAAAAAGTAAATGAATAAATTAATGATTTATATGATTATCTATTATTAGTATCCAGGGTTACTGTGAAGATATAGTGGGAAAATATGGGGAAATATTTCTAAAATTTAGTGTAATTACATTATAAGTAATAGTACAGTTGTTCAGTAGCGACTATACAAACTATTTGCTTAGTAAACAAATTGAATTAAGTTTTACTACAAAATTTACTATAATTTTTATTTTTATTTAAATAGCTTTACTAAACATATTGTATTGATTGACGTATATTGATTTTATTGTAAATATTACCGGTATACTGTCAAGTAATAGCAAACATAACATTTGATTCTTTAATTAAATTAATTAAATATATATTGTAATATATTAACTAGTTGTGTATTTGTGGTGAGATAAACATTAAAATGTCAAATAAAGGCAAAAATAAAGTTTGTGTCATATGCGGTGATAAATCAGGTGGTAAGTATTTATAAAATAAATTAAACTCTGGAAAATAACTAAATTATTTATTATTTGGTGATGAACAGGCTATCATTTTAATGCAATTACATGTGAATCGTGTAAATCATTTTTCAGACGGAATGCCATGAAAAGCCAGGTATTTTGTCAAACGTGAATAACATATAATGTAAATTATGATTACAATTAGGATGAGTTTAAGTGTTATTTGGGCAGTAATTGCAAAATGAATATACGGGACAGAAATGGTTGCAAAAGATGTCGTTTGGAGAAGTGTTTTGCAGTCGGAATGAAAACCGTTAGTAAAACATATAAATAATGAATCCATATATTGGATAAAATAATTACATGTTTTCACACAAACAATGATTTTTTATTAGAATTTATTTCAGTCGGAAGAACAAAAACAAATGCGAAAATCGATGATAGAGGACAATAGGAATAGGAAACATAGTGTGGCCACAAATAGTAGCCGGGACAGTAGCGATTCAGACACCAGTCCCTCCCCGCAGACCATGTGTAATGACGTGAGCTCTTCCAGTGGACCATCGGATGATGACTTCGCGGATATACTTATGATCGCAAAAAAGCATGAAATGTCGGTCACACCTATCGTGAGGCCAATCACCGATTATAGCAATCAGTTCAATGAGTTGGAGGGCAAGAGGTTTAGTGAACTACTGGAGGCGACTAAGTTTGCTGTCATTCCCAACGATTATACCAACACTAACCAAATAATACTCAAGAATAGTTTAGACGCCTACAAAGTGCTCATCTCCAAAAATGACTTTCAAATCACAAATATTATCAAAATGTGCAAATGTTTGGACACATTCAATATGTTGTGCGAAACTGATCGCATGATTTTGACTAAACACTCGGCGATGGAGATCGAGATGTTGAGGCGACTCATGTGTATTGACTTCGAGAACAAATACGTCAATATAATTATCGTGAGTTTGTATATTGGTTAATTATCGGGCACATTTATACTTGCAATTATTACTATTAAATTACAGAATGATACCACGTACAAATTACATTTCGATTTGTATCAAAACTATCCATTTCGAGCCAAAGACTATATCGGGACCGATAATAATATATACATAGATTTTCTTGAAACTATGGGACTAGACTGGGATTCAGATATTACAATCGTTGACCTGGTTAATAGACTTTATTTGTTTTATTAATTAGTCAATTATTAATAAAATTTTATTTTGTTTAGTTAACAGCTATTGTTCTGTTTAATCCCAATCGGCCAAACTTAGTACATAAGCATATGGTTAGGTGGGTGATTATCAAATTAATAACTTGTAACAAATGTTATTAAATGTCATTATTTCTAAATACTAGGCATCATCAAAATATCTACCTGTACCTATTGCAACGCTATATAAGAATGAAATATCGTTCAGAGTTGTTAACAAAAGGCAAATTTCAGCGACTTATGGAAAACTTAAAGTATTTGAGCGTAATTAACAAGGTTATTGCAATGACTACCAAGAGAATGAAAATAGATTGCGCCCCACTTTTTCAGGAAATTTGCGACCGAGAATGATTATTTAATATTTATAATTTTAATTATATAAATTACTATCATTATAACTGCTAATATGTCATAAGCCGTAATAACAATATTTTATATAGTTTAATAGATTTTAAACGTATTCGCTTAAAATGAAACATTTCATATAACGAAAAGTACAATAAAAAAAATTGACAAGGAACAGAGTAAACTTATCCAGTAATGTAATGCATTAATTAATAATAATAAGTAATGTGAAACAATGACAAAAACAAAAGGTGTTTAATTAATGATGATAACCCTATCAGTAATATTGAGCAGTATACTGTACATTATTCAGTGTAACTATCAAAGTTATTTTCATACAATGATTTGTCAGTTTAATAAAGAATTTTGTTTGATAAAAATGTTAATAATTATATTATTATTATTATTAACTATTAAATTACAAAGAGTGCTTGCACTTTCAAAAACAGATTGTACCAAATGTGCCTGCTTAATCTTATTCCCATGCGTACGCTTTTTATGAATGCCTCTAACGAATATTAATTAGTAATCACTAAAGTGTCCAAGGTTATTATGAGTTATACGATGGAAAATACAATGCAATTCAGTTAAGTTTTGATTACATTAAACACATGTATTTATTCGGTGATAACTTGATACTAAAAGTATGCGATATTATGTGATTTAAAACATAAATCTCATTAAACAGTTGCAAATAAATTATAAAAACTTTATGAGAATAATGACAAGAAATAAAATGTAAGAAAAAGTATGCTTGGTTAGTTGTGATAAGGTTACAGGTTTGTGCATAGATTACATTTTATTCTTTAATAATTTTGTTTGAATTTTATTATATTTTCCTAAACTTATTGAACTTTTTTGAACTTATTTTATTATTACTATTAATATACGGTGTTTATTAAACAAGGTATCATTTCCAACCAACATTATTTAAAAATAAAATATCATTCTGAAATGGTAACAAACGGAAAATGCATAAGGTTTATGAGAAATATACAGAATTAAACAAACTTAACCAGATTATAAAAGTTACTTCACACAAAATTAATTTAAATAAAGCTCCACTGTATAAGGAAATTTGTAATTAATATTACCACTAAACGGTTTCAAAGAGAAAGGGGTTAACACTTTTACCCCCACACGTCACACACAACACGTCATATATCATACTGACAACAAAATACATACAGTATATCACTATTTATATGTTACAAAACCTTTATTTATTGATTGCAACTAAAATACATTTAAAATACAGTAATAACAGTCTCACCATTAATGTCTTCACTTGAAATTTTAAATTGATTAATATATTTAGCCTCATATTCCCTAACAACGAACCTAACGGTATCCCCCCATAAACTTTTACTTATTTTTGTGAAGCTTTCTGACAATAAATTTCTAAATTCTGTTTTATTCAAATCATAATTATTGTGACCCACAATCCCTTTCCATGTATTCCATATTAATTCGATGGGGTTGAGGTCACAGCAGTATGGGGGCAGTCTTAGGGGGTGACACCCAAACTTCTTTACAATGTCATCACAATAATATTGAGGATCTTTTGGATGTGCTTTAACTGTTGCTAATAACTGGGCTTTACTGTAGTCATCATTAAAGTGAATATTATTATTAATTAAATAAGTTTTAATTTCACTTTTGTTTGAACTCATTGTCGGGGTTTTATTGTACTGCCTGGAGTGCACCGGACTATTGTCATAAATTACGATAGTATTTGGGGGGAGGGATGGCATCATCGCTTCCATGTATTCTTCGAATATTTTTGCGTTAATTTCTTGGTTATAAAGAATTAGTTCTCCATTTGGCACAAACCCCTCCTCACCCCCACAGTGGACCACAGTATAGCGCAACCCCTTTCCCACTGTTTTATTAATGTCTGGTATTTTATTGCTGTCAATAGGGGTCAGAGTTTTCTTAAGCATATAGTTGTTATGAATGAAACTCTCGTCCAACCAAACAGTGGGGGGAGTCTGTCCATCAATACTGTTTGTCTTCTCAAGGATTAGTTTATTAATCAAATATTGTTTAATTAAATCTTGAATTCGCTTTGTGTTAATAATTTGTTCTCTAATTAAATGTTTAGTGTAGCGGTACTTATAACCCATTTCTTTCAATAATTTATAAAATGTGTCGATTTTGCACTCTTTAAAGCTAATATCACATTCGGGGTCTGACTTCATATAATGATAGACGTCTTTGATGGTCACACATTTGTGCATTTTATTCAAATACACTATTAAATTGTCAATAATTAAGTAATCAGATTCACAATAAGTATAAATTAGTCTTTTGTCTCTCATCTTCTTCGGCGGTGTGGGTCCGGTGGCCATAATTCGGCGGAAACTACTTTCAGAGATATCATATGTCTCGCAGACCTCATCAATAATGTCTTGTTTTGTAGAGTTTGGCTGTAATTGTGTTAATGTTTGGTATTTCTTGATCACAGACTCTTTGGTTCTCACACTTATATAGTTATTATTTATAAAACTAATTTGTTTATTTGTTTGACTCATTTTTATAATTATTTAATGACTATTATAATCACAATTAAGTTAATGACTTTTACTTAATTTTATCACATTTTTACTGTACAAATATACAAAAATCATTTATTTATCGACATTTTGGTACTTTTTACATATCATTTGTATTGCAATCATATTATAAAAGACCTTATAAAAGGTCTATAACTGTGATAACAGATAACACATTTCTAAACACGTTTATGATGTGTCGGCAGCCATGCTGTGTGTGACGTGTGTTTGTTTGGGGGAATGCATGCGTTTGTATCCCTTTCAGGTTATAGCCGTTTAGTGGTATGTATCATTTGAAATGTTTGTAAATAATATATTTCCTTATTACATAAACTACTACAGTGCATTGAATTATTAACTTTATACATTAGTATTTAATAAATATTTAAATATTTTGTTTGCATAATAAATACCGGTAAATATGCCATGATAAGTCTGTAGATTGCAAACTTTGTATACAATTTATCTGATTGATAAGGGGTGATTATCATCCAGGGTCATACTTTAAATATGGTGGCAGTTAGTACAATGTTTTGATTAGTTATTTAACAAACCAGTTTTATTGAATTTTGTCAACATTGTTATCAGTTGTGTATTTATTATTTGAGTGTATAAATAAGTGAACTGCTTGTTTAAGCTTGTTTCAATTTACTTAAAATTTAAATATACAAAAATAAATGACAGTATTCATAATAAATGTAAGAACTCGTGTGTATATAAATATCTATTTTTAATTTGCATTGCAGTAGTTATTAATAGATTGCATTAGCGATACTTAAAATAACTTTTATGCGTATACGTTATGTGTATTGGTGTATTCAAGTGTTTAATAAATATTGTGAATTGATTTAAAATGTCAAATACAAATGATATTAAAATGTGCCTAATATGTGGCGATAAAGCCGGAGGTATTTTATAATAATTATTATATATTTCATCTGGGTAAACTAATTAATATAACTATATTGTGATAATAGGCACACATTTCGGTGTAATAACATGTGAATCGTGTAAAGCATTTTTTAGGCGCAATGCTATCATAAAAGCGGTACGTTTTAAACTTTAAATTAATGTAGTACAAATTTAATTTATTTGTAAATAAATTAAGAAATATTTTTATACAATCAGGAACAATTCAAGTGCTATTTGGGCGGCAATTGTGATACGAGTGTCAAAAATAGGATTAATTGCAAGAAATGTCGTTTAGATAAGTGTTTTGCTGTCGGTATGAAAACTGTACGAAATTTGAAATAAATTTTATTTCTATTTAATATTAATAACAATTTCTTTAAAGGAGTTGTTTTGTGCCGAAAATCAGAGGCAAAATAAAAAGTCAAAACTAAAAGACATGAATAAACAAAATTCAAATATAAATTGTGAATCAAATAAAGTAGCGGTCAGTTGTGTCCCCACATTATGTCCACAAAGTAGTGTATATCCTAGTTCTGTGCAATCAATTAGCACTAATGAGAGTATTATCGAAGATTTCACTGACTTTTCAAACCAATTGTGTGAATTCAATGACAATTCAGTGAATACGACAGCCTCCGAGTGCTGGACAGTCGTACCCGTTATGAAACCAATCACTGATTATAGCAATCAGTTCAATGAATTAGAGGGCAATAAATTGAGTGAATTATTGGATGCCATCAAAGTGTTGAACATTCCGGTGGTGATGAACGCCGACCACATTGTACTGAATACAATTGAAAGTGCTTCCGATGCCATCGCTCACAAATATGATGTAGATATCAGAAATACGGTGACAATGTCTAAATGTTTGATTGGTTTTACAACCCTCTGTGAAAGCGATCAAATGTTACTAATTAAATACGCGTCCATTGAGATGAATATTTTACGCATGATCTTGGACTTTAATTTTGATGAACAATTCTGGTATATAAATACGGTATGATTTATATCCAGTGTTCATGTAAATCAACACTACCGTTACTAGTTGTAGCATTTTTCATATAAATTTATTTGTGTTAAATAGGGGACCAAGACGTGTATATACAAACTTGATCGATTCCGTGGATCAAAGTTGTCCCTGTCTAAATTTGCCCCTGATGGTATTTGTCACACTAAATTCCTGACTGATATGGGCATTGAATGGGATTCAGAGGCATTAGTAATTGATTTGGTAATTATTAATTAATTATAAGCATTGGAATGTAAACTTGTAAAAATAATATAAAATTATATATTAAGTACTATAATAACTATTCTTAGTTAACAGCAATAATCCTGTTTAATCCAAATCGGCCTAAACTTACAAACAGACACATAATTAAGTGAGTTATTGGATTGAATTTGAGTTGTTAAGTCTAACATTTGATTTGTCATTGTAGGCACCAGCACAATATTTACATTTATTTGCTGCAACGTTATCTAGAAATGAAATATCGGTCACGTTTTCTATCGAAAGCCAAACTCATGAGATTAATGAAAATTTTGATGGATGTCAATCTCATTGCCAGAAAAATTATAAACTATTCGAGAAATCGCACGTGGACTAATCATTTAAACTCTGTGCCACTCTTCAAGGAAATACATGATACCTTTTAAACTGAATGCAATTTATAATAATTAATAAAACTACTTATTTGTGATATTTATCAACCAATAACATATCTTACTATACAGTAATATTAATTGTATTATTTTTATAGTTTTTGCAATTCGTTCTTTTTATATTTACAAGGAATCCATTTAATATTTTAATAATTAAATTTAAATAGTTTTATAGAATTAGAATTAATTATTGAATAAACTTAAACCTAAAATTGATGAATGTACATTAACTCGTATAAGAATTTAGCAGATATTTGTGAACATACAGTATACTGTAACTATTTTCTAGTAATGAGAGAATTCAAAGTGTTATAAAATCCAAGGTTATATCATACTGTATAAACATAAACATAATATTGTATGTATAATATACATTGTATAATATATTATAAACTATGGTGGACAAATTGTGCATTAATTCATAAATATTATATATTTAAAAGTTAATATTAATTTAATACAGTATTTGTGAAACATTCTTTAGGATTATGGTTTAGCTTGATAAAATTGTATATATGTTAAAAAATTAAATGTACAAATTATACCGATCATTGAGTATACAGTATTCTCAATAGTACTGAATAAATTTTCAATTTGAACCAAGGATCAAAATTAAAATTGTAATTTGTTTATTATTTTTAAAAATATGCAAAACAAAAACGAAAGCAAATGTCAAATATGTGGTGACAACTCATGTAGTATGTATTTTACGAAAATGGGTATATAATAAATAAATATACAATTATTGTCATTTTGTGGTGAATAGGCTATCATTTCGATGCCATGACCTGTAGTTCTTGTAAAGCATTTTTCAGGAGGAATGCTCTCTTCAAAGTGGTAATTATTATATTTTTGATAATGGATTTACAATTAAAATAATCTAATATATGTTAACAGGATCAATTCAAGTGCTATTTGGGCGGTAAATGTATAATAGATGTGAACAACAGAATTAATTGTCGGAAATGTCGTTTAGATAAGTGTTTTGCAGTCGGCATGAGAACCGTTAGTAAATATATATAATATTAATATAACTTATTATATATATATATATTGCATGACATTTTATGGACACTATTATTGTTTTGTAAATAGGATTTATTTCAATCTGAGGGACGAAAATATAAGACAAAATTAATTAAAAGTATAGAAAATAAAAATTCAAAAGATGTGTCCGAAAACACGAATCAAATTGTTGTCTCAACCTGTAGTCCATTTCCCGACATATCTCGGAATATCATTGATGAAATTGATCATAATTTAGATAATGTAGTAAATGATAATATTCCTAATAATACATCAATGAATTCAAATATGTCTGAACAAAATCTATCGGTCACACCAATTATGAGGCCGATCACTGATTATAGCAATCAATTCAATGAATTAGAGGGCAATAAATTGAGTGAATTATTGGACGCTTTGAAGATTATGATGAATCCATTGGAAGCTATGGAGGGACTAATAATTACTCCCGAAATGTTTAGCGATGTTTTCAAACTATTTCTTACAAGACATGAGAATGAGAGCCGAAAAATGGTTAAAATGTCTAAATGTTTGCCCGCGTTTAGTACGTTGTGTGAGCATGATCAAATGATTTTAATCAAATACGCCGCCATTGAAATCAATGTCTTGCGAATGATTTTGGATTTTAATTTTGATGACAAGTCCTGTAGATTAATGGATGTAGGTGATTTTAATAAACAGGTCTGATGCTAATTATTAATTAAACATTTGACTCAATTGTAGAAAAATCAAATTTTTGTATTAAATGTGGACGCATTTCACTGCACTCAGTATTCACTGACCACAATTGATCCAGGTAATATAAATCATCATACCTTTTTGCAAAACTTGGGACTCGATTGGGATTCAGAGATTCTTATTATAGACCTGGTATATATTTACAATTATTTTAAATAAATTTACAACTATTTATAATGTTTCTACATATTAATAGTTAACAGCAATTGTATTGTTTAACCCGGATCGTCCAAAACTTATTAACAAAACATTTATTAAGTAAGTAATTACACCACATACTAATTTATGACATACTATTACCGTACATTATTAGATTAATATTTTATAATGATATTTATTTACCTGTTTACAGTTTACAGCAAATAATTTATATTCATTTACTTGAACGCTATTTACAAATGAAATATCGATCGGAAATGTTATCAAAAAGAAAATTCTTAAGATTATTAGAAAACCTAAAGGATTTGAATATTATTAACCATAAAATGGTTGAAATATCAAAGAATACGGATTTAAATTCATTTCCACTTTTCAAGGAAATATGCGATAGTTTTTAAATTTAGCATTTAAATATTGTGATTAACAGATCAAATAATTAATTGTAATATACGCTATAGTTTTTGTAAATAAATATTTTGTTTTTGTATTAGTCTAGATTGTTATAATTATCTGTAATTAAATTATTATGATAGAGAAAATATTATATTAAATATGTAATTTATACTCAAAAATGCTAACTTTGCTTTTGTTTATCGTGTTAATTGTGTTTCACTTACTTAAACGGTATCTATAAATGAAATATCGATTAAAATTACAAATTATTGAAAGACAAACTTAATATTAATTAAAAACTCAAGTATTTTTATATAATTAAGAAACAGTTTCAAATGTTCTCAATGAGTAGTGATTTGTTATAAAAGAAATATGTAGTTGCAACTAATATGTACCGGTATTAATTTAATCAATTTACTGTTTAAATAATTATACTATCATTATAAAATCTTGTTCCCTGTATTTTCCCATATACTTTTGTTAAGGTTGTTTATTTAGGCTGTACTGGTTATCAATAAATTCTTGTAAACAACTCATACAGAATATTTATTTAATTATTAATTATGTCGATTAAAGTACATTATAAATACTATGATTATTTACACATCTATTTGTACATTAAATAGAAAAATAGAATAACTAATTTAATATTTAAAAGTACCCTAATTATTTTTTTGATAAATCAGATCTATAAACTTATAAGAATTTTGACACACTTAATTTAATAAATACATATTATTTGTAGATTAATTCACACATTAAATATTTCTCACAAAACAAAACATTTGATTTCAACGTATAAAACCAAATCAAACTAGTTTATATTTAGTCAGATATTTATTACGCTTGCACTTAAAGTAATAATAAGTCTTATAAACTAATCCCTACAGAAAATCGTATCAGGGACTTATCAAATGTTATAGGATGCACTTCAATATTACACATCCTTATAGTAACATACACTTTGAATACTAGTAACCCCTTCACTTGTTTATATATTATTTTTTTTGTAAAGTTGCTAAAGAATATTCAGATAAGCAAGTACAATTAGTGCGAGTTGCTAACAAGTAAGTATTACTTTTGTAATACTTATATTTAGAATATATTATCCTAAATTTAACTATAAATAATTATTTATAGATCCACTTTTACATAAAATTAGTAGAATAATTATAAATACATTAATTATTTTTGATAAATAAAATCTATAAAGTTGACACACTTAATTTTTATAGAAATCCTTTTATTTGTATAGTAATTTTGCATATTAGACACAAAACAGTAAATATTTTTCATTGCATGATATTAATTTTAACTAATTTATTTGTAAATTATTTAGTAAATAAATTTACTTTGCGCATCTGATTTATTCTGACACCTGTGATTACTAATTAATATAGCAATTACTGAAATAAAATTTAATCAGAATAATTATCAACGACCACAATGTACTCGGTCGGATGCACTAAAGTTCCTCATAATAACATTTACTTTGACAGAGTCCTCTCCCCATGTGTACGTATTTTGTGAATGCCTCATAAGAATATTAAATGATAATCATCATTGATATCTAATGTTATAAGTGCAACTTGTGTAGAAAGTATAACATATACAATTCAATTATGGTTATTTAATTTTTTCTACATATGTATTGTGTTCATTTGTTCACACATTTGTTTGCTCAATTGACTATAAAAATTGTATAAATATGATATATTCTGGTGATATTTGTGTGATTTATTCATAAATATAACTGAAATGAAAAACAAAATTGAAGATAAAGTATGTCTAGTTTGCGGGGATAAGGCATTAGGTTTGTATCAATTTATAAATTATTAGTTAGGTTTTAGGCATTAGGTCTATTTTCATAAATTATTTTAGTTTTTTTTAATAATTAACTATATAGTAATTACTAAATTTATATCACTTACACTATATTTTATTAAACATTAATAAAATATAATCTGAATTGAACAGGGTACCATTTCCAAGCCATCAGTTGCGAAGCGTGTAAATTATTTTTTAGGCGAAATGCAACCAAATATGGGGTAATTATTCAAAACAATATTCTGTATTTTACCTGATATTGTATAAATACTTTTACTAACAGGATCAATTAAAGTGCTATTTGGGCGGTGAATGTGTAATAAATGTAATGAATAAGAATTGCTGTAAGAAATGTCGTTTAGATAAGTGTTTCGCAGCCGGTATGAAAAGTGTGAGTAAAATATATTGTAGTATTATTGACAATAATTTTTTAAGTTATTTATATTTATTTTTTGTTAGAATGTATTGAATTCTGGAGAACAAAAGCAAATAAGAAAATCTATTAAAGGCAACAAAAATGTTAAGATAGATAATAGTTATAAAAATAGCACTTCCGATGAATTCTTAACCCGACAAATATCAGACTATAAAGTTTATGTCAAAAATATTGTATTGGGAAAAGATTTGCCAAACATTGAATTATCAATGAATACAAATGCTTATGATTTAGATCTCTCAGCCATACCTATCATGAGACCTATTAGTGATTATAGCAATCAATTCAATGAATTAGAGGGCAATCGGTTGAGTGAATTAATTGATGGACTTAAATATATAATGTATCCCGCAAATAATATTAAAGATTGCAATATAAACAGTACTAGCGATGCATTTAAAATAGTACTCCAAAGTCATGAATATGAAATCCACAAAATTATCAAAATGTCTAAATGTTTCAACGCGTTTAAATCACAGTGTGAACATGATCAAATGGTGCTGATTAAATATGCCTCGTTTGAAATCAATTTCTTACGAATGATTTTACATTTTGATTTCAACAACTTTAATTGGACCGTCAATATCGTAAGTTATTTTTACTTGAAAATGTGAAATTTTATTTAATCTATTCATATGTGTACAGAATGACAGAAATTATAAAATACAAATCATGTCGTTTCGAGGCACAGAATATTCACTATCTAAAATAAAGCCTTATGATGTTAACCATGGTACTTTGTTGGGTAAAATGAGAAAAGAGTGGGACTCTGACTTGTTTATAATTGACCTGGTACTATTTATTATATAACTTTTTAAATAATAAGTTTTATATTGGTTATAACATTTATTTATAGTTAACTGCCATCATATTATTCAACCCAAATCGGCCTAACCTTGTTAATAAAAATGTAATTAAGTGAGTTTAATATAAACTAAATATGTTGTTTACTATTTATTTATATAAAATATAATTATAATTTTATTTTTTTAATACCTAGGTTACAGCAATGTATTTATTTACATCTACTTCACCGGTACCTACAAATGAAATATCGATCGGAAGTGCTCTCAAAAAGCAATGTTTTAAAGTTTATGGAAATATTGAAGTTTCTGCACATTCTTAACCACAAAATGGAAAAGTTTTTACTGAAAGTGGACTTAAGTTGTGTTCCCCTTTTAAAGGAGATATGTACTCGCTATTAAATTAATCGTACTATATTTATTGTTAAATTATTAGTTTACTATTTATGATACTGCACATGTTACATTAAATTAATTAATTTTCTTATTGATTTTCAAACTAATTATACATTAATAGGCAAAATATAGCTTTGAACTATTTAGAATTTAATTATTTTTATGTATGTAGTACTATGTATTGTACATGTAATAGATATTATATTAAATGATAATTAATTAAGTTTGGATATTGATAAAATAATTATAATATAATATATAAATTAATTATGGTGCATTTTTGCAATTTATCCAAATAATGTTACATATAAATATTAGTAATAATTCTTTAAACAAATATTGACAAAAGTATCTTTACGAGTATAAATACTTTTATACTTTCAAATAAAATATTTAATAAATATCACAATTAATTGTTATTATGTCGCAATACGTTGTGTTCACTTATTAACTTAATTAAAAGGTAACTTTAAAATTGTTATATATTCTTAAAGTAAAATACAAAACTTATGATGACAATACCAGGTTTGTTACATATTTGTTACTTTATTTTAGATTGTGTTACTTAATTATTTTATTTATTTATTTTTATTTAAAAAATATAATGATCTTATTTAGAGTGAATTAGTATTGTTGTTGACAAGTACTCAAACTAATTACTAAATTAAATGTATAGTGTTTTGAGAAATTCTTGCACACATTAAACGAAATTGACAAGGCTGCATTCACAAAGTGCATGCTTATACGGTGGGGTAGGGATTGATAATTATACTTACCATTGTCATATTTCTACGTGATTATAGGATAGGGTGATTATGAATTCACAAAATTCTGGGGTTTATACCTTGTAAATGTTCTCGATTGAAATGTATATTGTATCGATATATTGATAATATATAATAGAAATCATTAGAATTATTAGATATAATTGGTACCCAAGGTTATGAATAATACAGCATATGGTGAGAAATACAATGCAATTCAATTTTGTTTGATTTATTGTATTTTTAATCATGTGAACATAACAGTTTTATCCATTTTTAAACAAGCTCACTTGGTACTATTCGTGTGAATTATTTGCAAGATTTAAATTTTATACAAATGAAAAACAAAAAGGAAGACAAGCTTTGTATGGTTTGCGGCGATTTGGCCACAGGTTTGTATGAATTCATAAACACTTTTAAATATTTTATTTTTAATCGTTTACTATACTGCACTCTACTACTGTATATACATGTCATTATTACTTACTGTTTTAAATATAGTCTCTATTTATGATATATTTTTGTTTATCTATTAAATAATTAATATTTAATTTATATAAACAGGGTATCATTTCCATGCCATCACTTGTGAAGCGTGTAAACTATTTTTCAAGAGAAATGCTATGAAAAATGAGGTAATTCTGTAAATATTCTTGATAACATTTACTAAATTTACAAAATTTCAATCACTTTATAACTAGGAACTATATCATTGCTTTTTGGGCAATAAATGTAACATAAATGTGAACACTAGGAACAGCTGTAAGCCATGTCGCCTAGCTAAATGTTTTGCAGTCGGAATGAAAAGTGTAAGTACACAAAATAATATCTAGGTCTACAATTGATAACTAGTGTCTTAACCATATTTATTGTAGAATGCATTTCAAACTGAAGAGCAAAAACAAATGCGAAAAACTATTAGAAAGCGAGACATTAATTATCGGTCGGAAACCAGTGATGAAAACAGTACTTCCAATAAATACCCATCGCATCAGACATCGGATGATGTTATTTATGATAACTTTCCAAATGTTTTAGCAGACAGTGAATTATCACTGAAAACCACAAACGCTTATGACTTGAATCTGTCGGTCATACCTGTTATGAAACCCATCACTGATTATAACAATCAGTTCAATGAATTAGAGGGCAATCGGTTGAGTGAACTCTTGGATGCTCTGAAGGTTATGATGAATCCTATGGTCAACGTTAATGATAATGAAATAAACGCTTATTCTGTCGATGCCTTCAATTTGATACTTCGGTGTCAGGAGAATGGTCTCCAAAATAATGTCCAAATGGCTAAACGTTTGAATGGATTTAAATCGCTGTGTGAGCATGATCAATTGACTTTAATTAAATACGCGTCCATTGAAATCGTTGTCTTGCGAATGATATTAACTTTTGACTTTAATAAATTATGCTGGTCATTTAACATAGTATGCATTTTTATTTTCGTTTTATTCATTTTGATTCATATTTGTATATAATATGATTTATTACCAGAATAATCACAATCATATTGTGAAACTCCATGTATTTCGGGACACAAAATATTGCCTGTCCAAAATAAAGCCTCATTATGTTAATCACAAAACATTCCTGGAAAACATCGGTCTTGAATGGGACTCCGATGTTATTATAATTGACCTGGTATTATTTATTTTTAAAAAAATTTCTAAAAATATAATTTTATTGTATATTTATAGTTAACTGCCATTATATTGTTTAATCCGAATCGACCTAGCCTCATTAACAAAACTGCCATAAAGTGAGTTATTTTATTTATATTATATTATAGCATAATTATCTATATTAATATATTTTTGATTTAAATATAGATTACAGTATTATATTTATGTTCATTTACTTCAACGGTATCTACAATTGAGATATAGATCGGATGAAGTATGTAGGCGCAAAGTTGTAAATTTAATCAAGAAATTAAACTTTTTGCATATTGTTAATTTGAAACTGGAAACGATTTTAATGAAAACTGACTTAAGTTTCTTTCCGCTTTTAAAAGAGTTATGTAATCGCGACTAAAAAGTTTATATTTATGTTGTTAATAGCTGTCAAGAATAATAGTAATATTATTGTTATAAACTATTAAACTACAGTAGTTTATAAATAATTAATTGTATTTAATGTTATTGTATTTATAAAAATTTTAAAGTTATTTTAACAATTTGTAAATTTTTATGTGATAAATACAGTATCGTATACATTATAAACTTAATACAAAAAATAACAAATATTCTAAATTCTTTAAACTTTTACTTTATTTCATAATTTATAGATTGCAGCATTATACACTTGTAAATTTACCGGTATATTCAATGCCATTAAAACTATTACATATCGGCTTAACTAACAAGGAATTATATCAAAATGAATATTCTTTTGATTAATAAATGAGCTAAATTATTCATAAAATTTAATGTTAATTAATTATGAGCAGGTTATTTTTATAAAATTAATAATATAATTTGTCTAAAATATTTATCCTAAGTATTCAAGGTCATAATAGAAATATGGTGGATAATATACTGCTATGCAATGCAATAAGTCTATTGTTAAATATTGACAGTTATCTGTGAAAGGTGATTTTATATTTTTAGAGACATAATTATTTTTGACCAGATACTGAAAATTAAACATTTTAATCAAATAACCACTAATAGTGTATTAGCTCATTTATATTTAATGATATACAGTATTAAGTCAATAACTTCATTATTATTAATATTTTAAACAGTCAAATTATTTTTGTTAAACAAACAGAATCTATTTGATAGTGAATTCTAGTAATTGTTTTAATGTTTGCAATATTGTCATAAAACCATAAGTTTAATAAACATGACAAACAAAAGTGGTGACAAAATATGTATGGTTTGTGGAGATCGAGCCACAGGTTTGTAAGAATTTCTATACTAATTACAAAGTTATCACCTTGGACATAGTCTAAAATATGAAAATATAAATTGAATAATCAGGGTATCATTTCCGTGCGATCACTTGCGAAGCGTGTAAACTATTCTTCAGGAGAAACGCACCCAAACTAATTACAAAGTTATCACCTTGGACATAGTCTAAAATATGAAAATATAAATTGAATAATCAGGGTATCATTTCCGTGCGATCACTTGCGAAGCGTGTAAACTATTCTTCAGGAGAAACGCACCCAAGCATGGGGTAAATCTGACAAAAATGATTAACCTTTCGCTAAATTCTGTATCAAATTAATTATACCCAATATTAGACACTTGAATGCTTTTTGGGCGATAAATGTGAGATCAATATGTATAATAGGAATGGTTGTAAGAAATGTCGTTTGAATAAATGTTTTGCAGCCGGTATGATAAGTGTGAGTAAATTATTTGTGAGATTTATAAAAACAAATTTGTATTTATTTATAATAATAAATTTTAAAATATTTACAGAATTCGTTCAATACTGATGATCAGGAGCAATTGAAAAATCTGACCGTTAATGACAGCACCAAATTGAAAGTTAATGATAAAAATATCACTTTAAATGATTGTCAATCATCTGAAAAATCAGATAATATGAGTGATTTTGAAAGTGCATTAGATGTTATTGAATCCACACAATCAAATGCTTATG